>JBBPCZ010000115.1:43052632-43068095 GCA_037974445.1 Brycinus macrolepidotus | reverse complement strand
CCATCATACATCTACACACCTTCACACACACCATCATACATCTACACACCTTCACACACACCATCATACATCTACACGCCTTCATACACACCATCATACATCTACACACCTTCACACACACCATCATACATCGAAGTCACACAGTGTGGTTTGTAATTACCTTATTAGACTGCTGAAATCGTCTGTAGAAGACATAAGGCCAGAAACATAACACCAACACGATGCCTGGCCAACACACTGCAAACATATGTCCCTTTATGTAAACTCAATTGTGTCATCACACATTTTAGAACACACCAACACATGAAGCTATTTTTGTTGTGCTTGAAGCTCCTGCATACTTTCATGAAGTATGTTAATCGTCTAAAGGTTGAGGACAATCTGCACACAAATGATAAAAACAGCTGTATTTCGGTGTCATTAAGGACCCATTTCATGGAGATCCACATTTACCTCACATTTTTAAAATAAATTTTAAAGTGAAATGTGGTATGTATATGCAGGAAAAATGTAGGACATGGGCTGTTTTATGTATCATTCCTACAATCAGTATTTTCATCATCAGCCCTATGCATAAAGCCTTTCTGCAAGTACAGTATGTTTCTGAACTCTGATCAGCTAGAGAGGAAGCTTTTTTTACATCAACACCACTGTGAACCATCTGAGAGCGAGTTTAAACGGAAACAAACGGCAGCGTGTGATTTATGTGAGCGTCTCTCCATTCTGTTATGCAAGAGAGGTGTTAAAACAGAAGCCCTTCTCACTCTAAGCAGCTAAACAAATGAAAGCATGTCAGGAGGAAATTAATGTACACACATCATTATTGCGAAGGGCGTGTGATAAATGACAGCAGCCCCCACGCCGCACACAGTAAATACATCTGAGAGAGAGAGAGAGAGAGAGAGAGAGAGAGAGAGAGAGAGCGAGAGAGCGAGAGAGAGAGGGCAAGAATGAGAGAGAGAGAGAGAGAATATGAGTGAGAGGGAGAGAGAGAGGGGAAGAGAAAGAGAGAGAGAGAGAGAGAGAGAGAGAGGATAGATAGCAGAGGGAGAGAGGGAGAGAGGGAGAAAAGAGAGAGAGAGAGAGAGAGAGAGAGAGAGAGAGAGAGAGAGAGAGAGAGGAGAAACATCTTCGTGCAGCTGAAGCTTTTTGGAAACAGTTTCAATTAAGTGATGTGTTTCTGTGAGCGCTGAAGAGGGGAGAATGTAATGCAAAGGCACAAATCACCGGCAGGCCTTTCTCCTGCCTCCTCCAGTTAACAGGTTTTATATGACAGGAGATAGAACACCGCCCCCCTCTCTCAGCACCTTCCATCCCTACAGGAGAAACAGAGACCACCTGCAGTCATAACAAAAGGTCACTGTCATGAGAATACCTTGCATCTCCAAAATGTTATCTGTACAGGAAAAAGAAAGAACACTTAACTATATAATCACTGGCGGATAAACTGCCAAACCTCTGTACTTCAGTTATGTTCAGTTATATTAGATGTGTTCTAAGAGTATCTGTAATCCTACTCGAGAACTTGGATCACAGATCATTTATGTACAGTATATTAGACTTAAAGGCACAGTAACAAACAGCGTGTTGAATTATTAGGGATAAAAAAAAAGGAAGGACTTACAACAGTTGTCGAAAGTACTTTGACTTTTAAAGTAGAAATAGAAGTATTTCTACAGTAATTCAAGGACAGATTTTATACTCTACGTTTTTACTTGAATTTGTCAATGTTTGACTATCACTAATGGAACATTAAGTGTATTTTTTAAAACTGTTTCTATTAGTCCATTCATCATGAAATGTTGACACAATGTAAAGGGATCTGGTGTTTTCAATATTATAAAACAAACAAACAAACAAAAAACAAACAAAAAAACCAACAACAATGAAATAAATAGCCCAATCCAATCTCCCATATCGAATCATGGGTCAGAAACACTGCTGCTTGTACAGTAGGATAGGAAATGTTTCAATCATGTAAGCTTTTAGTCAAGCTAAGGCTTAATTGTTTTTATAGTCCTGAGGCTCCTTGATTGATCATTAGGTGGGAGGGTGGTCACTGATTAGTGATTACAGGGACTGGGTCAATAACCCAGGGACTATTTTCTCATGCACATCCATCTAAATGGCAGGGTTTCCCCATGGACCATCGCTTTACTTGCATGTAATCAATTAAAAAAAAACTTGATTAGTCTGGTAATTGGCTCAAAAGATGTAACAAAAGGCAAATCAATCAATGTTACCAATTCAAGGTCTTTCAGGGTGAACCCATTAAAAGAAGCTAGTGGCGTTAGCATTCAGGTTTGAATCCCAGTAGTGCCAGACACTGTCTCTGGACCTGCACATGGATCTCCTGAAAATGACTTTATCTGGTAGATTTCCACAGACATAAATTTAGTTTAGTTCTAGGCTAAAAACTACATCATTTTCAGGATATGACTCACTGATAGTATCATTTAGTCCACGGCCTAAACTCAATGGAAACCACCCTGTTCTATACATTATGTGTGAGAAAACAGCAGCGTAACAGTGCATCATCTATTCATAATGTACATTACATTCACTTTCACATTACTGTTCAATGAGCGTGATTCATCACCTCTGTAAGCTCATTGCAAAACACATTGATCCTGACTTAGAAAACTAAGGGGCCAGACATAATGGCTATGCAGTGCATCAGATATATCAAAGAGAAGATAGGAGAGAAATGAGCTGTGCTGAGCACTGTTAAGAACCAAAGACAGCAGATTCATACAGGATTTATTCTTCATAAGCACTGAAGTGAATGCACAGTCAAAAGAAGAAAAAACAAACAAAAAAAAAAACACAAAGGCCTGGTAAACAGACGCGATCTGGATCTGTAACCTTTTCTGCACAGGAATCTGAAAGGAGTTGCCTTGTGTTTCTATGTAAGGTTTAATTGTTCAGTATTAATGTTAAAATGTAAGGAAAATAAAAATAGCTTTAAAAAATTAAAATAAGGAGAATGGCAAAATGACTGGTCTGAAGCATGATATACTTACTTACATATTTATTAGCACATTTGGGTCAAATAAGGCTATTCAAAATAATAATTAAAAGCAATCTTATCAAAAAGGATTTGATGTCCCATTTTTATATCTGCAAGAAACAATTTAAATGTCCAATGTGTACATATATTTATACATGTGCTGTATAGCTTAATTCTATTGGTTATGCTGCTTCTTTCATCTCTTGTTCTGTCTACTTTGCTGCTGTAAAAATGCAAATTTCCCACCTGTGGGACTAATAAAGCGTTATCTTGTCTTATCTCTTAATATGTTGCTTTTTATCGTATAGCGTTTGTTTTAGTCTAATGTTAGTCTAAACTGGATCATCAACTTGAATACCAGTCACACAATAATACGTTTTAAAATGATTTTAAAGTAACTCATACTAAAAATGTGTATTACTAGTCTTTGTACTGGATTTGTCCCTAAAGCCACCTGATCTTTTCTTTTTAGTATATAAATGTTATTACAGCACATTTTCATAGTTTTCCTGGGGCCATACCAGCTGACTGGCAAAAACTGAACCAGACGGAGACAGTGAATTCTCCACATCCTCCCCTGTGTCAGCAGGCAGTAATGCAGTTATCAGTGGGGATGGAGCCAGAGTCTATCAGGTGGATCTCTAAACGCTGTGAATATGAAGATCGTGTCTACAGAAGCTGTGCTCTGCAAATCTCTGCTTTTTCAGCCGACACTACAACAGAGTCGGGATGAAAGAGAGAATGAGGAAACTGCAGTGAGATAAGTTTGAGCTTTGTAAAGGTGAGGATGAGTCAGCCAAAGTACAGTAGACCACACAAGAGAGCTAATACTGCTAATCTGCGTGTGTGTGTGTGTGTGTGTGTGTTTATGCGCTAGTATATACATTTGGAGATCAAATTTAGAGACACATTGCCACCTTCTGAAACTTAAACTGTCTTGCTGGCACTTTTCAGTTAAGTAAGAAAAAGTAGTTACCAATACCAAGTCAGCATCAGTCTTAATATCTGATTGAAGAGTTTTCCTGTATTGCTAAAAGCACAGATTTAAAATTGCTAGGATCTTACTTGGAAGGGATAGTCATTTCCAAAGCTTTTCTCCAGAAAGCCCAACATTTTTTAGTTACCATCCAATACCCACTTCAGCTAATCTGTGTTGCATTAAATTAAATCAAAATCAGAAAACCTTAGTGATTGTGGCAGGAAATTGCTTAAATCAAGTGTTTACCAGTGAAGGTTATACTGATTACTCCCACATTCGACAATGACAGCTGTAGGGACTGTAGTGTGCATAGATCCAAATCTGACTGCTTCACGATGAACACAAACACTTTGGCTGACCATCAGAATCATCAGACCTCAAAACTAATTCTCAACGTGGCACAGCAAGAGAAATGACAGAATCCTTACCTGACAGGATTGATGCTGTAGTAAAGCATGGGGGTGCCTAACCAAATATAAGAAATGATGCATGCAACTAATTTTTTTGTCCAGTGAGCTTATGACATGAAAACGTATTGAAGAAATTCAGTCACAGATAATAAAATCAGAAGTAACTCACAAAAAATGTAAAAGATGTCAATCAGAGCCCCACAGGAGAGGATTCAGACCTTTACAAAAGCTCTGAACAGCCCCCTGGGTGCAGTCATTCACTGGTTTTACAGCCACATTGTGTCCTTTACCCCAGTGCTTATAGCCCAACACCTCTAGGCAGACGCCATTTCCTGTGGCTGGGATTCATTTCTGTGGGCAGTCACTGATATCACTAGCCTTAATTTGGTAGCCGTAAGCGACTATGGATTTAAGGACAGGTAAACTGTTCATGTCGCTCAAGTCAGGCACCTTCATGGATTGGACTAGTCCAGTGCATCCCACAGATGCTCAAACAAACTGAGATCTGAGAAAACTGGAGGCCAAGTCAATACCTTTGCCATGTTTCTTACACCATCCTTCAACAATTTCTGCAGCGTAGGAGGGGCACGTTATCCTGCTGAAAGGGGCCACTGCCATTAAGCAATACTGATGCCATGAAGAGTGTACTTGGTCTGCAACAATGTTTAGATTGGTGGTATATGAATGCCAGGACTCAAGGTTTCCCAGCAGAACATTTCCCAGAGCATCATACTGTATCTCCTGGCTCGATTTTCTCCCATAGTGCATACTGGTGACATCTTTTCTTCAGGCATGTGACACATGATCATAGTCATTATCATAGTCAGCATGAACTTTTTCAGAAATTTGTGTTACAGGAGCTCTTCTGTGGGATCAGATCAGACCAGTTGGACTTCACTCCCCACATGAATCAATGAGCCATAGGTGTCCATGACCCTGTACAGGGGTCAACAAGGCCACTTTTGGTAGGTCGTAACCACTGCATACTGGGAACACCCCAAAAAGACTTGTTGTTTTAGAGATACTCTGACCCAGACTAGAGATCATAATTTGGCCCATGTCAAAGTCACTCAGATCCTTACACTTGCCCATTTTTCTGCTTCAACGCATCACACTGGGGCAGTTGGTGGCCTAGTGGTTAGGGAGTTGTACCTGCCATCAGAAGGCCGTGGGTTTGAATCCCAGGTTTGCCAGTGGCACCACTGAGGTACCCTTGAGCAAGGTACTGTCCCATACACTGCTCCCCGGGCGCCGTGTTCCTGGCTGCCCACGGCTTCACTTGGTGAATGGGTTAAATGCAGAGAAAGAATTTCACACTGTGCACACTGTGTGCTGTGGTGTGTTCACGTATGACAGATGGTGACTTTACACTTACAGTCATCTATATTATTCACCTCACCTGTCAGTGGTTTCAATGTTGTGGCTGATCAGTGTATAGCTGAAGAATGGGAGGACAGGTCTCATCCTAGAGTCCAACTGCAATGCTGTTTAGCCTTTTCCATCCAGTAGCTCTCCAGTTCTTCAATTTCTCACTGAAATCATCTCATACCTTTTACCTTCCATCAACAGCTTCAGGCACTGAAAAAAAGTTCATTAAGTTCACTTCATTCCCATGTTAATGTTCATGACAGTATCATTTAGGAATCGTCTAATGACTGCTGAAAATTAATTCAGTGGCGTGAAAATACCACCTCATTCAATGTTTCAAACAACAAAACATCAAATGAAAAATGAAAGTCATCTTAAAAAAGGTGTTATCCTCACTGTGCTAACCCTGAACACAATGATCTTCTCTTGTGTTTTCACAAATCATTTAAGAGTTGAGCAGTTGTTTCTGAAAAGTTCTTCTGTTGTAGCTAATTAGGATTAGGTATTTTTACATTCAGTACAGACTTCTGTCCTCTGAAGCATTAAAAAAAAAGAAAGACAGAAAACAGTGTTACGAAAATTACCCCTTCCTCATTTCCTCTATTTTCGCACATTTCAACTCAGTGCTCCAAAAAACATTAAAAAAGGCTTGAGGTTATCAAAGTGTTTTTTGGCAAAAAAGTGAGATGAGCCTTTTTGTTTCACTTGGTTAACAGTGTTTTTCACCTTCTCTTATAATACTGTTGTAGCCCAGTGTCTTTTAAATTGCGGAATCACAAACACTGACCTTATTTGAAATGAGCAAAGCCTGCTCATTTTTTTTTAGATGTTTGTTTTTCGTGACTTCCCAGATCAGCTGTTAATGTTTGGTAGGCTGGCCACGTCTGGGAAGATTCACAGCTACGTGGAATATAGATATAGCTGTTCGCACTTCTGCACTTCTGTTATGCTTAATAGACTGCATCACAAATGATTTGTATATATGAAAGTGCATCAACCTAACAGTTAAACTTCAGTGTTGAAACTTCTCAAAACATGAACTTTTTCTGCAAGAGTTCAAATGTATCAGCAAATGTACTCCTCACTCGAAATACTAATACCTTCAGGTGCAACTGCAGTTCCACAGGCTTTTAATGTAAACTGCAGAGAAAGACTATTACATTATTATTTTAGAGCAGCAGGGAGAGAACAAGGAGAAACAAAGCGCTCGGAGGGAGATAAGGGTCAATCATCGATTGCACTTTGAAGAGGAAGGATGTGTCAAGATCATGACCATGACTTACATCACATCGACAGGATAGCACAGTCATGCAACTCCAGCAGCCACGTTTAAAAATACATACACTGAGTTTATTTAAGTCAGTAGTGAATTTGGAACAGTCAATGTTATTTAAATCCAAGGTTACAGCATTACAAATTCTATACAATGATAGTACAGTGGGAGTTAGTTGTGTGCACTCCAAAACCGAACAAACAAAAAAAAGGTGTAAGGGAAGAAAAAAAAAAACCCCAAATAAGCAAGGAATGGTACTTCTATAGAAGTACACAGAAGTACTTTACAGTCCCTGTGATTGAAAATCCTAAAAAGCCCTTTTTTTGGATAAAAATGCCAGTTAATTTGATATGTTAATACAAAAAGGTCATGGTAAAATTCACTTCCAAAAGAAAAGAAAAAAATAAAAATAAAATAATCATATATACAAACCTCTGTACATATATGTGTATATATTGAGGAAAGCAAAAAACTAGCACTTAAGAAAGTGGAAAAAATAGTAAAAGAATCTGATTATGTAACAACCCCTGGAAAGTGGTTTGAGCTGGTCATATGTCTTGGTCATAAAGGCTGAGAGAGGAAAAAAGCAACACTCAATAAATCTGGACTCGATCAGCACACTGGTGAAAAATTGCAATGACAATCTGGAACTGTAGCCTGACAAACTGGCTGGGCTTTCTTGCATTCTGAAGCCAGGTGAGCTGGATGAGCCAAAGTCTTGATTTGTTCTTTGCAGCCACATGCTTCACAAGACCATTTCATTTTACAGGCCAGCAGAGGTGTGAAATAGATCATATATTGTACCTAGCACTGACACCCTGGATGAGGCTTTAACTAATAATGAGTGGGTTAGAGACGGAGTCCCTGGACAGGTCAGAGAGCAATGATGAACTCTTCAGTCTGTCACACTGTCAGGGAAGGCCATTCAAAATCGGCCGAGCCCAGTCTCTCGGGGAGGGGGCGAGTCGCAGAGGTTTCCATCTGAATTGAATCTGTCGTTTTCGTTGTGATGCTCACTGGACAATCCCTGAGTCGATGGACGCTTGTTTCCGTGTGGTTTTTGGAGGAGGTGGAGGAGGGGTCTTACTCGGCAAGGGCGGGGGCAGATGCTGGAGAGAAGGAAAAGATGAAAAGGACAAAAGCAGACAGAGAGAGAGAAAGAGAGAGAGATAATAAAGTGTTAAATTCGTGGAGCGAGCACTTTCTAATGCAGAAGAAGAGTTCTTCACCTTCGCACAGAGTGTTCCAGGAACCCTATTAAAAACATATTCTTACATGCTGAATCTACTTTAAATGAAAATAATTGCCATCTTGCTGTAGTAATCAGAACAGCAGGCTAAGTAAGCCCCAGAGAGAATCAGCAGGCAGCTAAAAGCAGGTCCACACTCGCTAGACCACGCACAATTATGTGGCCCCTATTCGTGATCTAATAGAGGCCAAAGTCTTTAGGTTAATTAAACACACTTTCCCAAGCAGAGGTTTAAGAACACAAAGCAGTGGTTCATACACACAGAGAGAAAGTAACGGCACAACCGAACAACAGCCATCTTAATTTACCCTGTAGTTAGAAAAGTTAACTTCTTCTAAAGGTTAAAGTAATAGTTCTGCAAAAAAAAAAAAAAAACCAAAACAAAAAAAAAACTAATTTACACAATTTTCCACTTAAACCAGATGTAGTTGATGCTGCATGACATGTTCAGTGTCCAAATTGTGCTTCTTAGGTTTAGTGTTGGACCTACAAGGCTAACATTGCTAATAAATACTAAAGGTCTATTGTCATAAAAATTCTCTCACATCTGCATTCAGAATATACCTAAGGTGGAACAGACTTGTCGATGCTGTTAATGGCACAGTATGACTTACAGCAAGTTATATAAATAAACAAAACGTGACTGCTACGCACATTTCTGAAATAAGGGCTGAAGAGGACTGATCTTGGATCCTTATGTATGATGGTCATTGCCACAAAAACTGATTCTTGAACAGCCCGCCTACTGCTTAGGTGGTCTGTAAAAACAGACTCTGTTGTGTAAAACGGCTCAGCAGTTACTGTTGGCTTCTTTTGGTTGTTTGCAATGTTAGCCTTCAGTTTTAATCTAAAGAGGCAAATTACAGACTCCAAGCATGTCTTGGATGATTGACTAGATCTGGGGTGTGTAAATTTGATTATTTGCCGAACCATTCCTTTTAGGCCGGGCTTACACAACCTCTTTTCGTTTTTGTTATCTAGCAGCGAGGCCTAATTCAGCATCACATTTCTCATTACTCTTGCAGGTGTGTTGTTAAATTTCAAGAGACAAGTCAAATACAGCTTCTCATCATACATTCAAGTATACAGAGGGGAAGAAATTCCATTGGAGTTTTTGTGAAGCAGACAAGACAGGGCTGGTGTTTAAATCTTTATAACATCCTCTGTGAAAGTGTGTGCATGGGTGAGCATGAGGTTAAGACATGATTTTACAGAGAGAACCATGCTGTCATGCTGACACTGTGACAGCTGTTAGATGTAAATCACACAGCTCAGTATGGAGCAGTTATAAGTGCCTTTCAGCAGGAAATCACCACACCTGCTGTACACAGCGGCATAGCCATCAAGAGAACACGTCAAGGACTGCCGCTAGGGAGACAGCAGTTAACACATTACATGTCGATGTATTACAACAACCGTACACACATGCATGTGATGCAAGAAATGGCAAGAAAGCCTTACAAAGGCTACACAGAGAATGTGTTAGATAGGCTGTAGGGCACTAGAGGATTATACTGTTATCATTGACATTAACAACCAGATCTGTTTGCTGGATCTGCTGTTCGTTTATCCTAAGCCCCAGGATTAATTAGACCTCTTACAGAGAGATGTATGGACCAAGAAAGAGGAACCGACTAGACAATAATCATGTTCAGTAAAGGGAAAGAGATAGAAAGGGGCGAACTAGTTGAAAAAAGACACTAATAAATTACAAGAGAGTGGTGAAGGCATGGGTAAGGGAATATAAACAAAACGGCAACGGCTATGAAAAAATAAACAGGTTCCCTAAAGGGAAGCAATGGAAAGAGAGCGTGAGTTCACAAAGGATGGTACAGAGCAAATTAAAGAGCAATTCGTGTATTTATTTGTCTTCTCACACTGCACCATTTACCAGACAAGGGAAAAGTGTTTTCAGCCAATTAAGAATTGGGCAAAGGTCACATGCATACAGAGCAGGCCTGAGTGACAGGCCTTGTCAAACCTGTCCATTGTCTTAGTTTGTTGTTGTTTTTTTCATTTTTTGGTGGTGGTGATGGCGGTCTGTGTGGGTAACTGTAGTTGCTGGTGCTAAAATTGCGGTCCAAACCTGAAATTAATCCTAAGAACATTATACCAAGTCCAATGAGGGTCACTGCACTAATTTTTCAAATCAGAACCCAAACCGCTCGACAAAATTCTCCCCAAACTCACCTCAAACTTGCCAACCAGAGACTGAATAAAACTCTACAAAGTTACATAGTGATAATAACAGACATTAAAAATCAAAATAAAAATAAATGGCCTAATGATCAAACATTAAAAATTAAATAGTAAAACTCAATCAACACAACATGCCACAGAAAAAAGCTGTTGTAAAGGAGACCTAGTAAACAAAAGTGCATTTTCTTTGCCTCTTCACATGAACTGTATATCCTACCTGAGAAAATGTGAAATCTTTGCCATTTTGGCATATTTGCCTTTTAGAAAAGGCAGGAGATTCCATTGGCTGTCAGGATTTAGATGCTGCAAAAACGCCCACTCAGTCAGGGTTCATTTCACCTGGTTCTGATCAAGTCTAGAAATGTTAAAGTCAACTCTGTAGGTACCCAAGTCGAATTTAAAACAGATTTCTTTAAATCGGATCAGTCAAACCACTTCAGGAGGTGTTCTGAGATGCATTCGAGCCATGTTATATCAGTATAAATAAATCCATCTTTCTAAGACAAATTCAACAACCAAAACCCCTCCCAAAACTGTGATGGCTTCTCGCCCTGTAGTGCTGCTAATGGAAGAGACCACGGGCTTCACTGCTTTTTCAGTTCATCTCCTGAAGTAAGAACTGGTATGAAATGTCAATATTAAACACTGCTAGCTTGACACTCACATAACGGCCAACGCTGAATTACGATGCTAAGAGATATTAGCATTATTTTAGTGGGGCTAACACATAAATATACTGTTTTCAGTTATAAAGTTTCTGCATTAAACACTGTTATGTAATGACATGTTTGGCTATTACATGTTTATAATTTTGTGATTGTTTCTGGTCTTTCAGTAAACATGGACAGATATTTCAAGCTCTTGTACTGATACAGGTAAAGTGTGTGCAAAGCTCACAAAAGATATGAGTTTTTATACTTGACACTGTATATTACGTGTGACTGATTTTAAATAAGAGCAAGGTGTGTGTGTATGCTAATGTTCAAACTGAACCAACAACAAGCTGTTTTTGGATGTTTTTGTGTTTTACCCGCTGATGTGGAGGAGGCGGAGGAGGTGTGGTTGGGCTGGCCAGCTCTGGGTTGTCCATCAGGTTTCCATAGTCGCCCATACTGCTTTTGATTGGTAGAGGAGGAGGAGTCTCCCCCTTATCTCCGTAGCCCATCCCATTCAGCTCTAGATCTGCCAGTGACACAAGAAAAACAGGGTGAAACATGGTCTAAACTCTCTGCAGAGAACAGTGGATACCCTCTGATCTGGCTGAGCCCTGCTGAAATCTTGCAGCAAAGATGATGACACATAAAGCAACCTCTATATCCTCTGACTGAGGGCTGTGCTTCTACTGAGTGTGCCCAGATAGAGCTCTTCAGCGGAAGGGGGGCGGAGGACAATAACCAGCTTTAAGGAATATCCTATTCTGTTTCGAACTACACAATACTTCACCAGCTGGGAAAGCTCCAAATGAAATGCACTGCAAACGCGCCTGACATGAATGTGAAACATGCAAAGTTAAATTTGTCCAATGCTTAAACGCGCATTGTGATTTCGTTTAAATAAATAAATAAAGAAATAAATAGAAGAAAGAAAAAATAAATATAAAATTATGAATGGCATGTGATGTAAATCAAACAAATTGAAATGTCACTCTTGCTAGAGTGGTTGTTGCTATAACAGAGAAAGAACAACATGACGGGTCATGTAAAATTAAGCTCCAGCAGATCCAATTAAAGATAATGGTAAACAAAGAGAGCTACTGCACTGCTACTTGTGGGAAGATAGATATAGTAACTAACTACTATCCTAAACTAGAAGTACAGTCATTCCACTGGACATCCTACTGACCATAGTTACATAATCACTGGACTAGGGACCATACTGGAAAACAAACACACAAAAACAACAACAACAACATACTGGAGGAAGAGAGCATGCTGAACGACAGCTTGACCCTGGGAGTGATGGGAGGAGCAGATGAACCAGTTTGGGGGACAGGAGGACCCGGGGACACAGAGAGCCTCTTCTCTCCCACTATGTTTATCACCTGACTCTTCGGCCTCTGGGGGCGCAGCGGGCTAATCTGTAAACACAAAGGGTAAAGAGAAAGGATCAGAGTCATAGAAAGGCATTCACTGATCCAATGAAAAAAACACTGCTCTCCTGCAAAGCCAATACTTATCATTTCCATTATATGATCCGGTATAATTTTCCTGGCTGAGCTGCATGAGCTTTATTAGTTGTGTGCATGTGTGAATAAAGAACACAAAAAACTCCACCATGGCTCATCATGAACATTAAATTCAGTCCAATATGAACATTCATTGAATAAACTAACAAAAAGGTCAGTATTTCTCCCAATCATCCCAGAGATGGGGACTCCTGCTTTGTCTGTGCACTTAGAGAGAACATGAGGAATATTTCATATTAAGCTACAAAAGATCCAATAAAAGATAATGGTCAACAAAGAGAGCTACTGTATTGCTACTTGCGGGAAATGAAGGTTGACATCAACAGCACTGCTAAGCTCTTATGGCTATTAGGCAGCACACACACTATGGGGCAGAAAAACAAGCTCTCTTTTTGTGCTAGCTTGCTGAGTATTCTTTGAGTTGAGTGAAATAATAATGGGGTTGGTCACACCCATGTGGTATGAAAAAGGGCAGAAATGTGCTTAAATCCAAAGGACATGGGGGTTCAAGAGTTTTGTGATGGATTGAGTACAATAGGGGAAAAAAAAAAAGATGTAAGTAGCACAGACTGAATGTGGTAAAGCATAAAACTTTCTGTAAGACATTTATGGGCTATGCAATGACGGAGAACTAACTGACAAAATTAATTGCAAAAGAAGAAATTCTTCAGTAAGGAAAAAAATAGTCATTTTGATATTTAAAGAGGCAATTTTCAGGCTGATCTCTAAAAAGCCAGGACCATATCACTGTTTATTCCACTTTATTGTAGCATTTTTTTTTTTTCAGAGGTCACATTACTCTGCAAGGTTACCAGATGCTTTTAACTGATTATTATGCAGGTATAAAGGGCTTCCCTCTGTGTGTATTTTGCACTCGCCATTTTATAGTTGGCCACATTAAGCTGTGCAAATAGATGCATTAGCGAACAGGCTCATTTGTTAATTTGTTAATTTCAGATTTATAGCCTGAAAATGAAAAAACTGAAAAGTAGGTGTGTCAGAATAAATGAGGGTGGATGAGTGTGTGCACGTCAGTATGTGTTTTCTCACCGTCTCTGACAGGATGACCGCCTCAGTGGGCTGCATGGGTATGTCAGCGGTCTTCAGCTCCTTGTCGAAAATCTCTTGATGTTTGCTGTTCCTCTTCTCTTTCTTTTTCTCTTTCTTATCCTTCTCGGGCTCATCCCGGTCCAGCTTGTCCTGAGACTTGAAGTGCTGCTTCTTCGGCAAGAGCGGTTCCAGGGCAAAGCTAACCAAGAAAAGAAGAGGATGGAGAGAAAAGAGAGAGGGAAGATGAAAGAAGAAAGATGGAGTAAAGAGGAAGCAAGGGGAGTAAGAAACCGTAAAAGGAATATAAGGTGGGCAGTACAGGGAAAAGGGAAGAAAAATATATGGAAACAAAACAAAAAGGAAGAAAAAAGAGGAAGAACAGGACAGGAAAGGAGATGAGAGAAAGAAAAATGGAAAGGAGAAGAAAAGAGGAGCCAAGAGTGGAGGAAATGTGTGGGAGGGGAGAAGGAAAAAAATGAATCTGAGAGCGACCTTTAATATCACACTGTCTCATATGTAAAATGAAGAGCAAACGGAAATGAGCCTCTGACATTTGGTCAGGGCCCTAAAGGAACGACAGTACTAGAGATATAAAACTTAATATTTATGCATCTCTGATAATAAAATATTTCTTTAGAGAGCAAATCCTACTAATAAAAAGGTTATTTTAAACTAAGGAACTTATCTCATTTTAGTCATCAGATATCATGGTAATTTAGAGTTTTGTGTTTCCAGGCTCGCTGTATGGGGAATGTTTCCTGTATAATTTCACTAGAAACAAATAGAGTGTGTCTGATTGGCTGCACACATGGTAAGAAAGAAGGTGGCGTAATTCAACAATCCGACTCCATCTCACAGACTGCCCTTATCAACACACTTATATCTGAGAACATGGAATAAATACTGCACATGCAATAATAACAAAAAACTCTGCAAGAGAATGGATATACTTTATGCATGTACTTTCAGAAATGCAAGCTAATGAAAGGCTGGCTTTAGGCAGGCCAGGCTTTCAAAGCAGAGTGAAATATTCATTGGTCCTTTGTAATAACTACAGACGAGGAGCTATCTACTCTGAAATGAACTTGCTGACTGATATTACTGTGTTATTTCTACAGATTCGCTAGGATAAAAGAACACAAAGTCTTTGAAATGGTGCATAAAACTTGTATGATTTCTGAAGCAATCTTATAATGTCTAAAGCATTCCTTTGAAGCGGTCAAATCTCCATCAAATTTGAGCGCAGGATAAATAAGTGACAGATCATCTGACCTCAAACAGGACCATCATTCTCAGTGTGTCTCACTCTACTTTATAAAGACTCGGTACACAAAAGCAAGTCTAAATCTTAGACACCCAACGCTGCCTTTCATAATTGGTGTTTCTCTGCACTGGCGCCGGTTCGAGCGAAGCAGACCGCTTCAACCAGACGGATTAACTGATCAAATGAAAGAGCATGTGGTGCGATGCCCTTTGCAATTAAATACCAGTGGAGGGCATCGCTGATGGGATCACACTCTCCAACCGCGTGCTAATTAATCCTTCAGGCTGGCATCACGGTGCCCGCTACGCAGGACTGGCATCAACCTCTCAATATGTCGGACACACGCACACGCACTAATCAGGCACACACACACATTCCTTAATCATGCTGTGGAAACACAAACGTAAAACGCACAATACCACTGAGCTTCTCTCTCTCTCTCTCTCTCTCTCTCTCTCTCTCTCTCTCTCTCTCTC
>JBBPCZ010000115.1:43031463-43049703 GCA_037974445.1 Brycinus macrolepidotus | reverse complement strand
CACACACACACACACACACACACACACACACACACACACACACACACACACACACACACACACACACACACAAATCCATCAGAATAGAGGCAGGAAAAGTGACATCTCACCTAATAAGATTACTGACAGCTCAACAAGTGCTGTAGGTAGAGCTCCTTGATTACTGACCAGATTCATAAAGAAAACCATATCATTAACCAGGCTAACCACTTAAACTTTGGGGGAAAAAGATTAAGGTAGATCATTTTAGTCTGCAGGAGCATTCAGATTCCTTCTCACGCATTTGCACTGAGACATATGCTGTTCCTGCGAACACTTGGGAGCACATATGCTGGTGTACCTTCTGGAGAGTTCCGTTTTAGCATGTCTCATCTTGTGTTCACAACTTTATTACTGAGGATTTTTATGATCCTGCTGCCAACTGCTATTCCAGACTTGCGACTGAAGGTAAACGAAGACCAAGCCAAATGTTCATGACGTTTTTGTCTGTGACGTTTTTACATGCGTTTGTTTATCTTCTGCCCCAGAGAAAGGGCTCTAAAAGGAGATCTGAGAAAGAACGTCTATCTATAGCAAACATTTTACAGCTAAGATTCAGATGCTACTGCTGTCTTGAGTAGCTGCAAGAAAGACAAGTGAGATGCAGTTAATATGCTGGATACATGTGTCAATATTCTGAACACAGAGCCTGATATGACTAGACTCCCTCTCATCACACAGCTTGTGGGTTCTTGTTACAGTTGAGGCTCTTGAGGAGAACTGGTGCTTTATACTTCGCTGTAGCTTTTGTCAGTTTGCTGCTTGTTGATTTATTCACAGGCCTCCTGTGAGCACTGTGCTAATGGTATTAAAACAACTTGTGCTGTAAATAAGTTATTGCACTAACTTTGACATTAATTATTATTTTCTGCCATGTACAGATAAAGTGCTCTAAATTTACTCCTGACAAAGAACATTTATTCTCAGCAGACAGAGTATGGTCTGTTACCCTAGAGTGGACAATCAGATGGTACTGCAAGGTGTGAAGTTAGATCACTCTTTCTCACACTTCATTTATTTCTATAAACATTTGCTATTATTTTGCTAGATATTACTACAGAGCTCAACAAAGGCCAAACCAGACTGATGTCCTGCTGCTGGATCCAAAACCTCTACAGTCATAATCAGCAATCAGAGCATGTACACAGCAAAATGTTTCAGAAAAACTATAGGGGAAAAAAAAAAAAATGCAATTTTTTGGTAAATAAATAAATACTAGAACATCGTTCAATACGAGCAAATATTTTTCAGTTTTATTTTGAAATGAGAAAAAAGTGCCAGGCGAGCAATTTATCTCATCGAGAAAAAAATCAGAATGATTGCTTATTTCGCGTAGCGTACCTAGCTGTTTGACAGCTGAAGCAAGATTTGTCAGGATGGGCTCTGCTTGATTTTTACCTGTCAGGTGTTCAGAATAATACCTATCTGAGTGACAGTCTTGGAGTTGCACTCGGAAGAAGGTTCGGAAGACCTACCTGCCAAGCGATTAGGTCTTTAAGCTTGTCAATCTTCTCCTGGTCCTCAGGGTGCTCTTGGATGTACTTCTCTGTGAAAAAGGCCTGATGCAGCACAAGACAGACAATATCTTTTCATTTGTTTTTAAAACACAAATTAAAAACAAAACTCATTCAAAGCACATCTAGTACTGTGCAAAAGTTTTACACAGCCATGAAAACTGGTTTAAAACTATTTATCTCAGCAGTAAATATGTTATTTCCCCCAGTAAAAAAATAAAATAAATTAAAAAAAAAAATATATATATATATATATATATATATATATATATATCTGAGTTATTATTTGTTATTATACAAAATGGCTTTCAGATTCTTTTACACACACACACACACATGTAACATAGCAAACACAAACATACATGCAGAAAACAATGTTATGTGTAACAGGAATGATTTGGTTTTAAAGATTAATTACTATCTTGATTACAAGAATAAAAAAAGAAGAACGCCTGACTTCTCGATTTACTCCACTCACTGTACGGACTTGTTAAGTTCCATCAGCAGCACCTGATTGGATTTAATGACTGATTAACTGAATCCCATATTGGATGGTAATTGTAAATACTAGGCTTCCTCAAGGAAAGGTCTGGGGGTTAAGTTAAAACACTGGCAGACAAAAAATCTCAAAGTACTATTTATTTGTATTTATTCTAACATTTAGTGTGCTAAGGAAATAACTGTGTGCTAACTAACTGATGCTAAATACACTAATCTACACTAAAATGAGTTAAAAAACAATATCTATCTGTTAAGTATTAGTGGGTAGACAGACACTAATACCTGTCTATCTGTCTATCCAAATACCTATCTAGACACATGAAAATTAAAAATGTTATGAGGCCGAACTCAAACTCCAAGTTGGGAAAAACACATTAACTCTAGTTGTTTCCCTCTGCTTTACATAACAGAGGCAGACGGACGGAAAGTAAAAAGTAAACAGTTGTTGGAGTGCTTGATGAGGCCTTTGCTGCTTCCTTGATGGCACTTCACTTTTTTGTTTTTCCTTCATTTGATTCATGCAGCACTTGAGTCACGGAAGATTATTCCCTTTGTAGCACACTAAAATGCAGGTAGCTGCCTATTATGCTGCTCTTATACAAACTCGCAACCTAAACAAAAGACTCCGATACTGCTGCTCTGATTAACAACAGAACAAAAGGAATCTCTTGGTGGTACAAAGGCGTTATTAGACAAAATGGCTTTCAGATTCTTTTGCAACACTTAATTTTCATTATGACTAAACGACAAAGCACTTTATCTTTTATCACTAAGCATTAAATACCAGTTATTCCAAACAGGCTGCATGTGTATTAGTCAGAGGAGATTATGGAAGCAATTAGTAAAGTGCCTTCTCTGAAACATGCATATAATTTTGAGTTACTAACAATATCCTCCTACCTTTTCATAGTTAGTGAACCCGCCCATGACAGCAGGATCCACGATGCCATTGAGGAGCATGGAGAGGGGGTTGATGGGAAGGTTTGGGTCATTAAGATGGCGCTGGACCATGTTGTTGATCTTTTCATTGGTCAGCTGCATAGTCTCCATGGCGTTCTCCAGAGGGCTTATCTCTTCCTAAAAAGAGAGAAACAGAGAGGATATAAACTTGGCAAGCAAAGAGTTGCAGTCACTGGTATCCCACAGAGTATTCCACATTTAAGACTCCATTTCTTTAAAGTTTACATCAATTTCCTTTAAAAATGGAGAAAATGCTATATAATTCGCCTTACGCTACCTCCCTGCTGTGATATGCTAAGAAAAATCCAATCTGCTATGAGAACCTTGAAAAATGTCACATCTACCCCAATTTGAATGGCTAAAAAAAGAATCCGTTCGCAAAGCATTCTGATCGGGGTTTAAAGAGGTAATCCCCTCGCCTGCTTCGTTACTGCTGGGACTGCAGGGTATTTGCCTACAGGTTGTCCATTACTCATTCACCGTCTGTGGGAAGGATTTCACACTGTGTTGTGACAGACCGACACTGAGATTTCTAAACAAATCCGTCTGTTCCTGGCTACAACACACACTTCTGAAAATAGCTAATGAGAACGACAACATGAGGATTGTCGGAATAAACGACAACAACCAAATATCTCCAGAAATGTATAAAAACACAAGGCAGAGAGAGGGAGGGAGGAAGGAAGAGAGAGAGAGAGAGAAAGGGAGGGAGGAAGAAAAGAATGTGTTTCACCAAGTGAGCAAGTAATTGAGAATCAACAGACAAAAAAAGCTCCAATCCAGGCATGAGATGGGATACTTGGCATTAGCTGTAGCTACACAGGAGTCAGGAGTGGAATGAGGTTCTGCTGGGAAAGGAAACGCTGAATTCTGCATCACTGTCATTTAAGTTGTAATATTTAGGGTGCAATATTCGCACTGATGGTGCAACACTGGCGCAAATTCGCAGAAGCAAGTGGAACTGAGATGGTGAATTTCCAATTTTATACAAATATGGACCAGTCAGGACAGCATGTGATATGTTTGGTGTGTGAAGCTCTCTAGAGAGGGGGGAGTAAGAAAAAAATCTGACCAAGATGGCAGAAGTTAAAGGCTTCATGCAGACTGAACACAAGTCTATGATTAAAAGATGTATGAGCACCATATTTTCTACATCAACCCAAATTGTTACATCACTCATATACATACTGGACTGTTCTGCCTTAAACAAACAAGTCAAACCACAACTGCCACTGTAAATACTATTTATTACATACTGCACATTCGCTGTCCTGCTGCTATAATACTGCACAATTATTTATTGTTGTTTTATCTCTACTCTGCGTTTTTGCACAGCTAACGGCTCCACTGCTAGAATACAGTATTCTGTCACAATACTGTATAAATTTATACACTGACTGCACTAAATGTTGTCTTGTCCTGTTGATTTGTTGCTCATGTTTTTTCTTGAGCTCTCTCTCTTGCTCTTTTTGCACTCTATGTATTTTGTCCTGTCTGCACTTATGTAGCCCTGTGGTTTTTCTGTTTTTGTTCTTGTGTTGCTCCGTGGTCCTGGAGGAACGTTGTTTCATTTCCCTGTGTGCTGTGTATATAGCTGAAATGACAATAAGCCTACTTGGCTTGACATCAACCTAATTGAGACAAACAGACCCGTATAGATCATTTAAACACTAACTTTTGAGCTAACCGATCAGATTAATGTTAAAGCTATCATCGGCTTGTTAGTAAAGTGTGTGATACCCACCACTGCGTGACAAATGTGTACAGCCTGTATTTAAAATTGTATTTGTACAGAATTTGTATTTTAAATTGAAGTTTCCTTGAGTTGTTTGACACATAGTTGTCTGACTATAAGGACAATTTAAAGAACAAGTGTTTTGTAATTATTAGCACCAATCAGGCCTGGTGGGGTTGGGTCTCGAAGGTGTCAGTGTGGGTCGAGTTTGGGCTCAATTCCTTGCATGTGCAGACCTTGCTATATTCAATTTGACAAACATTAATTGTGAATATGATGAAGCACAGGTAAAAGAAACACAAGGCAGGCTTTAGAAATGAAAAATCAAGATGCATAAAAATCTCCGATTGTGTTTTGAGTTTAGGATTATGTATTATCTTTAAGCTATACAAAAAGGGTATATAGACTCATAGACACTGGAATGATCATCCTAAAAAAAGAACAAAAATTCACAGTATACACACGATACACCACTTCAAACGAGAGAAATATGTCCAGCAAGCAGTTCGCAAAAACATAATAGAGAACCACATTGCACTGAGCTATGAAAGGATGGGAAGGAATGAAAGGATAAAGGGAGAATAAAGAAGAAATAAACCATAGGACCCGTAGTCCTTTGAAATTGAATCTCATCCAATGTAGAAATGGCTGGATGCTGTCTGGTCAAGAAGGAAGAGGCTCCATCAGGAAAGATGAAGAAAGTAAGTGAAAGACGTATAGAGCAGGGGCTGTTGAGAAAAGGATGTCTAGCTGTATAAGTGTGGAGAGGAGAAAGCAAGAGAGAGACAGACAGAGATATTGATATTAGAGTGGCTCAAGCTAGCAAGTGGGGAAAGTAACGAAAGTAGCTTTGTTACAGACACTCTTTAAAATCCTGAACAAAGCTGAAACGATTACAGAAGACAATCCAGACTAATTACTCTGCGCAGAATTGTTCACTTTAATGACATAATGGAGATCCGCTGAGGACATGTGGAACATTTGGATACTGCTAATAAGCTACTTTCTCTGAGTGATAAAAAAAAAAAAAAAAAAACTCTCTGTTACACTCACCCACATTCAGTATTACCATCTGTGTTGCATGGGGGACACTATAGTCGAGTGATATTACACATATGCCTTACCTTAACTTCAGGAAACCTTTGAAACCTGTCTTTCTTCCCTTTTAGCTCTACAATTAGTTTTAGTTTTTTTATTATTTAAGTATTCCTACCATTATGAGGACATTTGAATGAACATACTGGGAACTATACTGTTTTATAAAGTTATAACCAGTTTAAAAAGGTGAGAAACTTGTGAGTAAATTCAGTCTACAAAACGGCCAGGTCTACTTACTGTCGACATGGATATGACTTCGAACCAGCGGAGGATACCGGGAAGCTTGTAGGCTGTCACGTATGTGGTTCTTTCAATCCACATATTCTGTTACAGAAACGAGAGAGAGAGAGAGAGAGAGAGAGAGAGAGAGAGAGATAGAGAGAGAGAGATGGGGGAGGCATAATCAAAATTACAGACTCAGTCTCAGTAACTACCATGCATGACAGACCACTTACAGAAACAATTTATTGTTTTGAATTCTGCCAGACCTGTTATTTTCCCTCTCAAAGCCCCCTGAAAAGGTCTACATTCCCCTGCTTTAGTAGGTGTTTACAGAAAGGTTAGAGTCACCAAAGACAGACACTGGATGATTTACTGTCCTTTTTCCAGTTTCATCACCTCCTTCCCATTTTCCCTCCATGTAAGAAAGTCATACGTACTGCAAATTCATTGTCTGGATCCTTCTCCCCTTTGCGGACGGGTCTGGAGTACTGGAACTTAATGACTTCGTTTACTGTGTAAAAGCTGTAAGACAAAAATGAGCTGGAGGTTAGTGACAGCGTGCCCAGAGAGGTGTTACAGGGTTGAGTCTCGGATGAATGAAATGGAACATGAGGCAGCAGCAGAACATGAGCTGTCATGAAGGCGAAAGGAAGAGGTGGGTGGCTGGAACAAGTAGGAAAATGCTTACATAGATAGATTTCATTTAGTTATAAAAGGGTGGAAAGACTAGAGGGACAGGCGCGCACACACACACGTAACCAGAAGAATGACAGACATCAAAATAGCTTCTGTTTTTTTCCCCCTCTGTTTTTTCTCTGGTGCTCTTGTACATCCACGTGTGCACACACACCTGCCCTGACGATGAGACAGAAACATGGCTTATATATTGGTCCTTTCTCTCCAAAACACGTGCCATTTGGTCTTGCAAACTTTTGAATTGGATTCTGTAATTACAGTGCACCATGAATAAAATATCAAAATGAACAGTCAGCGTTTCAACGTCAGCCAGATCAGACTACAACTGGGATGTGAGCACGGTTTCCATTCTTATCTAGTTTGTTTGGCAAGAGCTACTGATGTATAGGAGAGAGCGAGAGAGAGAGCGAGAGTGAGAGCGAGAGAGAGCGAGAGCGAGAGCGAGAGAGAGAGAGGGAGAGGGAGAGAGGGACAGGGTGAGAGGGAGAGAGTGGGGAAGAAAGGGGGGGGGAAGAGACAGAGACATTTTACACACAGGAACTAAAGTTTCACACAGAGTTGCGATGGTGTTCATGAAGCATCTGTGATTTGATGAGGTGATCTGAGGTCTGCTTTTCAAGTTAACATCCAGTCTAATCAGCAGACTGCATCTGATTTTAGGTTGATGTCAGGTTTAGCAGAACATTCACACTGTGAATGTGATTCTGTACCATGAAAGTACATGGTGTTACATTTTTACTGGGTTAAAGACGTCCCATACAGTGGAAAGTTTCACATGTATGTCTTTTAAATTGGAGACATGACCTTTTAACTTTCTTTTAGTGATCATTACTGACTACAGCTGGTAGCTTCTCAGTGCCTATAGAAAAAGGCCTCGATTAACATCATTTACTGGATTACAATCCAAAGAGCTCAGTGTAGACCTGAGAAAGCGAACTGGAGACTTGTATAAGTTAGGAACGTCACTTGGAGCCATTTCCAGCTACCTTTAGGTTCCATGATCATCAGTCTAAACAACTGTTCATAATTACAATTATTTTAGAGCTCTGGTCACTTTGCCAAGGTCAAAGCAAAAAATAAAGAGGAAGGTGCTGGAACACCGGTGTCACCGTCCAGACTCAACTGAATTTTGTATGGGCTGAAAGGCTGTCAAGCAAAAAAAAAAAGCCCCTGCTCCAAAGTCAACATCTTCAAACATGACTGGAGTTTGTGGTTGATCACATGGACAAAGAAAAACCCAGCAGGAGAGACAAAGACGGACTTATTTGGCCACAACTGTGAGAAGCTTGTTTGGAAGAGAACAGGCTTTCAATAACAAGAACATCATACAAGCTGTTAAACATGGTGGTGATAGCATTAGCATCAGATAACACTTAAGCACAGTAACAAAGTACAAATACTGAAATATTTTCCACTTAGCATATTAATGACTAAAATGAATGTGATCTTTGTTTAATGCATGCTGCTCCGGTCGGATAAATAACAACTGTGGGGATGATGCTGATGATACCTGACTATCTGTTCAGAAACAGGCTTGTTCTGGAACTTTGGAGGGAGTTCGAGTATGGGCTTCACCGTGAAACACTGAATATCTTCACACAAAAAGTTAAGGAAAATAAAATCAATCACTTCATCCAATGCTTCATGTGTAAAAAAACAAATACAGATAAAGTGAGTGAGTCAATAAGTAAGAAAGTGAGTAGGTAAGTAAATACCTATGTAAAAAAAGCAATAAATAAGTCTTGAAGATGAAAAATGCTTTTGATGAAATGATGAACTTGAGCAGACTTGGGGAAATGTCAGGAGTGAAATGTGTCTACACAGCAATACGTTTCAGTTAAGTTAATGTGAATAACTGGTATTACCAAAAAGCTGAGATGCTGCTGAATCTGTGCACAGTACTGTGCAAACGCCTTAGGCACCTTATACTTAAAAGCTGTTTACTACTGGGCAGTACTGTTAAGTTAGTGTTAAAACAGTAATTACAATAAACACAAACAACATTAATATACTAAACAGTGTTTTTTTGTATGGCAAAGTGTTCGCTTAACCATTTCCAGACCTCTTTCCTCGTGGAAGCCCAGTATTACCTGTAGCCTCCATCAAATCCCTGGGTTTGCTCTTTTTACCTCATTAGATTAAATTAGGTGCGTTACTTACGGAATTTCATAAATTCACACAATGACTGGAGGCACAAAGCAGAAAGCTGGAACCAAACCTGTGTTGTTCTAACCAGCTCACAAAATATCAACTACTTTTTAGAAAAAAAGTATTTTTGCTGCTTTCTCGTTTGCTTGCGTTTAGTCTGATGTTCTCTTGTGTTTTTGCTGTCAGAAAGAAACCCACCGCTGATATAAATGGCTTCCAAAAATTTGCAGACTTTTGCATAGTACTGTAAATTATTAAGCGAGTAGTTAAGTGAGTAAGTGGAGTGAGTGATTGGAGTGAGCTAATAAATTAAAAGCAAAATGAGGGGGAAACAGTGTGATATGAGCTGCTGCACTCATCTAAGTGCCAGTGGTGGTTGAAGGCATAAAAATTCTGAAAGGATACACTGGCCAGAAGATACACGGAGGTCTTCGCTGGGAGCTGTGGTGGTCTTCATCTTCTCAGCATTGGGGAACTGCGTGAGCAGCCTGGCCTCGAAATCCTCCCTCCTCTCATACTCCTTTCCACGGTAGATAAACATCTTGTTCTGCAGAACACCACAAGTGGGGAAACCTCATTAACACACACAAAGAGCTGCCTTCTGCAGCCAGTCCGCAAGGACCAGAACAAACAAACAGATGGTAATAAGCAAGCGACAGGCCACTGGATTGAAGATGCTCTATACGCTTGTCTACTGTGCACATAATACAAAAAAGTTTACTAAGGCTGTTAGTCTTGTGTCAGTGTTTTGGATCTGGATTTATTTCAATGTTGAATTAAGTGGAAAAACTACAGCTGGATGTGGCCCCACACCAAAGAACCAATCAGTATAGTCCCCATGGACATCAATGTTAGTGTTTGTAGTTGATTTTATACATGTCTTTGCCATCTGTGGTCCATAGATCTTATTCAGAACAGAAAATTGTACATTTATATGGCAGGCGCAATAAATCTACAACAAAGACGAACAATATCATAAATCAATTGACACCTGCTTATTAACTGCAAATTTATTGTCATACATAACTAGCACAACATGATTGACCAACCATGGTTGACACCAAATCAGCAACACATTACAAACAGGTATCGCATGTAATACAAGATGCCTGGCAGTAAAATTCAATTTGCATGTTATTTCAGGAGAAACCCTTAGTACTAACACACCAAAAACACAATTGAATCAGTAAATTAGTCATTAGACCGACACATATGTACATTTATTAACATTTTAAAAAGCACTGCTGACAGAGTACATATTTAAAAAGGTGCCTGCGGCATTTGGGAGGCAAAAAAAAAAAAGAGATAAAAGCTGTGTGCTAAAGACAGATGCCCGAAGACAGTTGTACTGTAATTTAAATACTGAATCTCAAATTGTGGTTGCCAGCACTTTCAGCAAAGTAGGCTTTAAAATGCATCACGATAATCTGCAATTCAAAAAGAGGACGATGATGGAGGCACCACTTTTGGCAGCTCTCTCTGGAAGCCGAGGTCATCTCAAGCTCGCCAGCAACGCTACCGTTTTAGGAAATTGGCTTATTGAAAGCACTTCAAACATGCTTGGCCAGGCTGGCGGACTCTGAGAGCCGATACAAAGGGCGGAGGGGACAGGACCCTCCCCAAATTCTCTCACACACACACGGTCGCCAGAATAGTTGTAGGGCACCTGAATCATTTCATTCATTATCTCATTAAACAGAAATGCTGATTATTGAACCACTGATCACGATGTTAGGCGAAGAGGGGTCCAGGAGAAGGCTCTAAGTCTTTTAATATGGGTTACAGTAAGCAAGACTGTTGACTATAATGACTATTGAAATAAATAAACAAATTAATGGAATAATGACTTTTCATGTGCAATATCACTACTCATGTCACGATCACGCGCAATAACAGACTATGCATAGAGAACATCTCCAAACTACTATTTGTGTTACTAGTAAACTGTTTCAGCACTAATTTCATTTATTTATCCTTAGTATTTATATCCACCTCTCTTACTGATCACAGCATTTTTTTCAGAATACTTTCTGGAGAGTTATTTTGACTATTTTTATTCTATACCGTTCTTGTCTTTGGGCATGAGCAATTTCCTCAGGGATCAAAAAAAGTTTTCTGCTCCTGATTTCTGATTATTTCAGTAAAGAAACTGCTGCAGGTATATATGCAAGAGAATATCTACTTAATACATAAGTAAATATAATACGGATCAGAGAAGAAAGCAAAATGTGTAATTAGAAAAGGGCATTTATAATACACACCCATCATCTTGCAAAATGGATTTTAATCAGTGTACTACATAAGGGCTTGAGGCTCAGACATAAGCATTCATCAGAGAAGAGGAGGTTCTGCAGCTCTGTCAGTAAGAGATCTGATGCTGTGTCCACAAAGAGCAAAAGTAGTTGATTTAGAGGCATTATGACAGGCTCAAATGTGCAATTAGCTTACATTTCTAATACAAAGCTTCCAGAGACCATCAAACGTGCTGCACTAACTCAGATGACCATATGTTCCTACTCTCACCATGAACATTAAGACAGAACTGACTGCATGAGCACCTGTACGGCTCCCTCCGTTTATTCAAGCGCACACGCGTGTGTGGGGATGTGTGCACACACGTCACCTGAACAAACATGTTTTAGCCTTTCAATTAATAAAATGCACTGCAGAGATGAAATATGCCTGGGGTAGTTTTCAAATCTGCTTTGAGCGATAAGATGACAAACAGCGGCACGCTCTCTGCGCACACGTTCGCGCCGGCAGCTATTCGGGTCACGGTGGAATTAGCTGCTGCACCTCCAATGGCTTCACATGCATACCAAAGAGGCTCTCTGAGGAAAGGAAATGCAATCGCAACACGTTTTCTATTTCCCAGTGCGGGGGGGGGGGTCTCTGCAGAGTCAGACGTTAACACCACGCTTTATGACAAGAGCTCTTTTCGCAGTCTGGTTTAGTCCGCACAGGTAAAACACCACGAAAGACGATGGTACATTCAGAATTATAGATAAGCACCTTAACCGCTCACATTCTCATTCAAAAACCTCAAAACTCAACACACGATGCTTCAACTTGCAGCATGACAACAGGACCTGAGATACGACACTAAAGCAACTGCCAAAAGAAAGCTCATCACTCAGTTGGAACCCTGCACATGAAGCCACTAATGTCATTTATGGGCACATACACATCTAGCCCCTGCCTAACCAAGTACCATGCCAATGTACTACCTCACTTTATACTTTACACCCCTCTCATATTACACTCCGGACTTTCAAAGGCACCTGCGCTTTACCTTCTGTTTATAGCCACAACAGGCACACTTAAGACCTGTTATTTCATAAGCTATGGTTTACACTCACTCAATATGATTCAGTATTGCTAACTGCCTCTTGTGCAATATCATGCTTTTGGCGCAATAATATTCATTCTGGAAAGTTTACATCCCTATACTGTTATACTGCTGAACTGTCTATTTATTGTATTGTCTCAGATTTACATGCCATTCACACAACTGTTACACTGCAGTATTGTCTATTTCTTGTATTGTCTCAGATTTACATACCATTCACACAACTGTTACACTGCAGTACTGTCTATTTCTTGTACTGTCTGAGATTTATATCCCATTCACACTACTGTTACACCGCAGTATGGTCTATTTATTGTATCTCAGATTAACATTCAATTCACACTACTGCTACATTGCAGCACTGTCTATTTATTGTATTGTCTTAGACTTACATCCCTTTCACACTATACAGTTGTATTGTCTATTCATTGTATTGTTTCTGTCATTCCTTGCACTTTGTTCAACGCTGCTAACTGCCGCCTGTGCAATATTATACTTTATGGTGCAATACTAGTCACTCTCTAATGTTTACGTCCTTTTCACACTTTACGCTTACAATGTTGTATTGTCTATTTATTGTATTGTTTCTGTCATAATTTGCAAAATTCTGCATAATTTTTGAAAGCTGCTATATGTTGCACCATGGCCCATGGAGAAACAATGTCTCATCACACTATGTATCTGTGCACAGCTGCTGATGACAAAGTTACCCTGAAGCTTAAAAGAAGCAAAAAATGAAATGACAAAGGAAGATTTTTATTGACTGAAAAAGGATTAGCAAGTACTAAACTTGACTCTTTCGTTCAACATGTTAATCTGTATAATTATTAAGTCAAGCAATGACAAAACTGCAACCCAAATGATTGTAACCCATACAGAGCGCACTCAATAAACTATAAATAAAACATAATTGCTCAGAGGAACACAGTGACTTTTAGTAATGTCATGTTGAACTGTGGTTCTGCTCCAGTATAGCACCTGCAGTAAGGATTAGCAAGACATTTCAGTATGCAAAACAAATGGCACTTTAAATTTAGTGACAAACAGAAGCTTTCAGTATGAGTGAGAAGTCAGATACATAAAGTTAAGCCAGAGATGAGTTAGCACATCATTTAGTATTCCAAGGGAAGGAGACACTCCAGCTGAAAGTACTCACAGGTTTTCTACCATATTTGGGCCACATCTTAGATTAGGGAGTTATATAATGATAACATCAGAGAGTGAGATAAAAAGAATCCATTTTTAAATCAGAAAACTCCAAAGTCTGCCGGGAACAGCAACCGACAGAGCATTGCTGCTGATAAAACGCAATGCAAAGAGAAGGTGCACGCACTAAATACATTCTCAAATGTTGAGAGTTTTGATATGTTCATGTATGTTAGACACAGACACAGAGACAAACACAGACACAGACACAGACACAGACACAGACACAGACACAGAGACAGAGACAGACACAGAGACAGAGACAGAGAGAGAGAGAGAGAGAGAGAGAGAGAGAGATTTCAGTAAAAATAGATCTGAAGAATTAAAAACATTTAATTACTTCCTCCATTAGAAAGGTTAGCAAGTATTGAAGCCAGGCTGTGATTTCCTCTATTTTTGCATATTTGTCACACTAAGTGGTTTCAGATACTCATACAAAATGCAGTGTAAGAAAGGAGAACAAACAGAAACACAGAACATTATTTTTGAATGATCATTACACTTGCTGAAGGTTTATGCGACTCAAATATCTAGTAATAGTATCAAGTATTAGTAATTCTAAAACCTTTCTGGCAAGAGTGAGATGAGCCTTTATGTTTCTCTGGGTTAACCGTGCTTTTGGCCTTTCATCTCTCCCATGGATACCATTTTGCCCAGTCTCTTTCAAATGGTGGAATCATGAACACTGAAACTTATCTGAGGTAAGTGAGGCCTGCAGCTCCCTAGATGTTCATCTGGGTTCTTTTATGACTTTCCAGATGAGTAGTCGCTGCGTTCTTAAAGGAACTTTGGTAGGCCAGCCACTTCTGGGAAGAGTTCCCACTGCTTAGTTTCCTCTGTTTAAAGTGCATTTCTTTTTCTGTGGTTTGTTTAAGTCCCAGAACCAAAGGTTTCAATAAATTTGTTTCTAGTATGTTTCAGAATTTCTTTTGATCACAGAATAAGTACAGTAAAGTGACCATTTTTGTTATACGTGAACACACCACAGCACGCAGTGTGAGCAGTGTGTAATTCTTTCTCTGTATTTAACCCATTCACCAAGCAATGCAGCGGGCAGCCAGGAACACAGCACCCGGGGAGCAGTGTCAAGCGAACCTCAGAGGCGCCACTAGCAGTCTTGGGATTTGAACCCACGACTTTCTGATCGCAGGGCAAACGCCCTAACCATAAGGCCACCAGCTGTATAACTGCTGCTGGTCCAGGCTTTTTAACCTACTTCACAAGTTGACACTTGTGGATACATTTTTCTTTGGTGTTTAAATTTTGTTTGGGGATCTAAAAAATCAAGTGCGGTAAAATTTAAACATAAGAAATCAGGGATGACTTTTCACAACATGGTACAAAAACCACAGAAAAAAAGTAATGATCATTTCAAGCTTTTTACCAACTTTTTTTACATCAAGAAATTGAATTTTCTCTATGAGCAACTACACATTTAGTACAACACCAGATCTGTAAACATTTGGTTTTATTTTATGAAACATGTCAGTCTTACTTAAAAGGCTTGGATGTTTCTCATTAGATATTAAAGTACACACATGAGTCACTCAGAAGAGTTCTTTCAGTTAGTGAAAGAAATACACTTTAGATCTGGTGATATACCACACAAGCTTTTGGCAATATAGTTGAAAAAGCGGAGAGTGATTTATTAAGTCAGTAATGTGAGGAATGTGAATTGAGGCACGGTATGAATCACAGTACTCTAGAGATACAGATGCACATTCCCAACCCATAAAACATTTCTTAGGTCAATGTAAAATACTCATTTCAAATCGAGATATATAACACAAAAATGAGAGAAAACCCTAGGCTTTCTAATAAATTGCACTAAAAGTATGATACATGTAGGCGGCTGATACAGATGCAACCGTTACTTTAATCCTTATTAAAGAAATGACAAAGTAGGGTCGTAACAATCTACTGTGCTCCTATTCTAATGAAGGGCTGGGCATTGTTTAATTTTTTTTAATCAATTTTAAATCATTCAATCAATTTTTAATCAATTCCTTCATCTTGGTATCAAGTCCTGAACAATACTTTTTAAAAACATTCCTTTAAATTACACAGTAAAAGTAGGTGTGCCATAAAGTAGAAATTATTGTAAAGTGCTTGAAGATGCTATATTTGTTGACACAATATAATTCATACAGCCAATAAGTAGTCTAGATTTTAGAAGAAACATGCTTCCTGGCTCACTGATAATAAGACTGAAATTTACTATTGAAATACATAATTTAACTATTACTTTGCAATAAGTGCAGTCACTACCTTAAAAGTAATGAATTTTGATACTCAGTCCTAGTCAAGACCTTGGCACATACAGCCCCATTCAGACCAGGTAGTTTTATACTAAAATTCCTTTTCCAGCCGTGTACTATACAATATGTACTATAGTACTATTCGGACGGGATTATTTTTCAATGGGGAGGTGGGGTAAAGAAATTTTCCGCAGGACAGTTGCTCATCACTTATTAACAATGTTCCTCTGTTCACAAAAAGAAAGCATGTCCAAACATTTAATTTCTTTGTACTTTAATTTACCACAACTATCTACCTACCAGTCTTAAGTGGTGTTTGCAATTAGGGTAAATGTTTGAACATGCTTTATTTTATAGTATGTCATCTGCATTGTCATTTGGATTGGCAAGTTACGCTCAAACATTGGCAAACAATTTTTTTTCTGTCATTTTTACACATTTTAATGTCCCAAATCATACACTTAAATCTCGGCTTGACTTGGGCCACAGAGAATATAAATTCGTCTTTGAATGGTTCTATTGAGTGGCAAATGCTCCTGGTTCTATTGAGAGGCAAATTACACAGGAATTTTTACTGACAACCTGGGGTTATTACCATGTTTCGTTATATAGTTCTCAAAATACATACCGAAGTAAAGCACCCTTTCCATAAAAAATAATCAGTGAGGTGGAAGTCGGACCTAAAATCACACTGATTATATTACTCCACCTCACCATGCAAAATTAATTTCATCCAAAGTATTTTAGACATCACTCCCTCAGAACACCTGTACAACACTACTCTGCTTTTTGCTGAAAGGTAGAAAAAGCGTTTGACCAAATTAAGCAGCTGTTCTACTCAAAGTATTAAAAAAACCTGGGATACTTTAATTTCAAACGTTGAATTTTTTCTTTTCTTTTTTTTCCTCCAGAAGTCCATGTACAAGAATGCTCACTAGTCAATAAACAAGACTGCTATCAACTCTTTTTTTGTTTAATATCAGCATTTTGCTGAGAAGACCTGGGCCCACCAGGGAACTCACAGATATAACAATTTACAAAATCTCTTTGTATGCAGAGAAGCAGGTTTTGCTGCTTCTTTTATCCCCACAGTTTGCATTCTAAACATTTTGGTCCAGTTTAGTTCTGGGAAATCGTCTCCATTTCTCTCCGGGGTTCTGCTAATGTAATTTAAAAGATTTTTCCCCTGCAGTATCTTGTGAAAAGCATTCCCTTTTATGTCTTATTCTTCAAAAACCTGAGGAACGCTGTGCTTCTCATTGTTTGTAACTACAGGGCTAATGCAATTAGGTAAAAACAGCTCTGTAAATGAAATGTAATAAAGAGTTGTCACTCCCAAATTTTACTTAAAATTGAACTTCAAATGTGAGAGTTTTGACTGTTTGGCTCTTCCAAATGTGTGTGTGTGTGTGTGTGTGTGTGTGTGTGTGTGTGCGTGCGTGCGCGTGCGCGTAAAACTTATTTTGTGATGTTGAATGTTGTGTATTCCTTGTACAAAAATAAAAAGACTGAAACATCTAAACCAGATATTCATCACTCACTGACACTGGAGGGTTGACATATATACTAAACTACAGGGCTGACAATATACTATCTCTGGTTACTTACTGAAGTCACTTTTACCATTTGCATGTCTGTAGCCATCATAACAAACCAGAGCTTCATAGCTGCTGAATTTGCTGGTCATTCAATTCCAGCGTGCATGACTATCAATATGCCTAAGCGCTGGAGAAACAGATACTATCATAAGCAGACAAATGAACCTCCACTGCTTGAAATCAATTCAGTTTGGAGAAAACAAAGTGCCTTTATTGAAGCTATTGATTAGTCCGAATCATTAAGTGTGCCAGCCAGTGGAGAAGACACGGCAAACCCAAACACTGATATCAGTGGGAGCTAAAATCCCATCTCAGCACATTTATCTAAATTAGCAGAACAGAAATGAATACCTCCAAACAACAGCCACTCAACATGCTGAACAATAATGCACAATTATTGTCTTTGGCACAAACTGATTCCATTGATAACGCAGCTGACCACTTGTAAACTATAATGCAAAAAAGCAAATGGTAAAAGGGACATTGTATTCTCATTTACCCAATAATAACCTGCAGCTTTCATACATTTTCCAATTTTACAACGATCGTCATTAAAGCGTTTCCAGAATCGTTTTCTGTGGGTTCTGTTTTTCAGTGCTCTGCTACGGCAAGCCTGGGCAGAATATGTTGGTTATTCCTATCTTGTTTCCTCATTAAAGATACATATGAAGAGTGTCAGACGAAAGAGCCGCATCTCATATGAGTGAAACGTGTCCTCACATGGCACAGCAGCAAAGACGGAGAACATGAGAAAACCACAATTCACACAATTGGAGGAAAGTTAGGATAGAGGGGGAGAGAGATGGAGAGATGGAGAAGAGGGAGAGAGAGAGAGAGAGAGAAAGGGAGGGAGGGAGGGAGGGAGGGAGAGGAATGGGGGATGGAGATGAGAGGAAGGGAGGAGGGATGAATGGAA
>JBBPCZ010000115.1:43011925-43023815 GCA_037974445.1 Brycinus macrolepidotus | reverse complement strand
CACACACACACACACACACACACACACACACACACACACACACACACACACACACACACACACACACACACACCCATGTTGTTTGTGTGTGTGTTCTAACACTAGAACTGCTGTTCTACCCGGTCATTTGGCATGTTATTTATACCACAGCAGCGATCAAATATTTTTGGAATATATCATAATTAATGTTCATTTTGATAATTATTTATTAAGTGCCAGTACTTGTACTAGACAAGACAGGCTACAGAAATAACCTAAACATACTTGTATGAACAACAATGGATTCCAAATGAATTTACACATAAAGAACAAAAATCATTGAAGCAATGATTTCTTGCAAGTTTTATGTAACGGAGTAAAAATTGTGCTTTTTTATTGATAATTGGCCACATGTTCAAACTGACTATCGAAGAAAATCAAAACTACCTGAAATTAACTTACTTGCATCATTTAGTAATAATTAAAGTGAAATTCAACAGATTGCTCTTTGGAATATTGCACATTGCTTGGACTGAGGCTAAAGGGTACATTCAATTTTGCTGACATTGCAGTTAAAAAAAAAAAAAGTTTCTTGCCTTTCTCAAACGGAGCTCAATCATTTTCAGCACTCTCCTAGTCGCTGCCTGAAGGTTTGAATCTAGTCAATGTCCAGATATAGTGCACCTTTCATCAAATATTCACCGCAAACCAAAGCTTTATAATAAACTTAATGGGTTTATATTCTGTAGGCTATTTTGTCCGATCAATTCCATTCTACTGCAACAATTTTTTGTTCTGTATCATATTCTGTATTCGCCTTCCAAAATTCAGTGTGTGTCTAACATTCATCACAGGTCACTGTAACATATATCACAGGTAAATCTATTGATCTGATATACAATGTTAATGATGAGATCAATCTAAGAACTCATTCTGCATTAAAAACACCTTGGTGAGTAATTGATGTGACCAGATTACTGGATATCATCAATGTCAGTGTCAGTGACAACTGATATACAAACAAACCCCTACACAACACAGCATGTGTGGTGTATGTCTCAGATTCTCAGGCTTTTCACAAGGAAGAATACTTGCTGGCTTTCTCACTGCAGCAACGTTCTTCACCAATGAGCTAATTATGGGTGTCTGCGAAGGCAAACAATGGCAGGGAGAAAATGAACCGTTTGGTTTGGGGGAGTAAATCATTATCTGTTGTGATTTCCAAATACCGCTTGCTGCAACCATGCCGAAAAAAGACAAAGAACAAATATGCATCGATGTAATTTTATAGGATAATAGCTTCACTATTTTCTGCTGTGCTTTACAATGACGCAGCTGCAGGGAGCATTTCAGTATTAAAAAAACAAAAACAAAATACAATAGTAATTCCTTCATGCGCTTTCAACTATGCGGATAGACTAGAGCACTGTCACAAGCTAATATTACAAGGACAAATATGAATACCTACGCGTGTATGTGGTCTCCCTGTAGGGCAAAGCACAAACAGTGTGGAAGGCAGTTATTTATGAAAAGATATAGCAGTGTGGAACAGTTTGGAGGGAAAATAAGAGTGGTACTCCCTTCCTAGTGTGATGGCACACATACACACACATTGATAAACTTGTTAGCTGATGGCATAAACAAACTGAAACTACACAAGCTGTCTGAAGCATAACCAAAATCACTAATATGTCTAGATAACTCTTAGTAAAGTCAAGGCATAAGTTAAGTCTACTGGATGAAGCTACAAGCTACGCAAAGAGAAAAAGGAAAATTCTAATGTAAGCAGTTCAACCAAAAGTGGAGTTTCTGGGGGTGTTTTAACAGGTGTCACTAAAATGACAAAGTGCTTCCACCTTTGTCGGTCTGCTCTGTACAGCCATGAAGCTGAAGAGTTTTCTTTTTCACTCTACTCATGTGATACGCAGGATTTCTACAAGCCTACTCGCTCTTCAAAGACTAGCGTAAAATAGGCTCGCTTATTCGCAATGTTAGGCCATCTTCTGGGACACATGCCAGTTTGAGGGAAAAGTCTGCATGAAGACTTTTTGTACGAGCTCAGCCAGAGTCTTTTCTGTCAACGTGAGAGGCAGCTCCTACAGTCAAAAGTCTTAGGATCTGATCTGTTACGGTTGATCATCATGTATAAATGCCAATAACAATCTCATGTCAATAAAGGAAGCAAATTTATCCTACATGCTCTCTTGAAATCAACACAATCACAATGGAAACAGTGTCTGTGTCCATTATGGTTCCACCCTTGGTCAGGGTAGCATAAAGAGAAGTGTTTGGATTTGTATATATACAGTTTTGTGCAAAAGTGACTTTGCGCAGCGTGTAATAATGTGTTTTTCTGCTAGCAAAGTTAACATTAGAATAAATGCAAACAAACAAGGAAGCAGTAAAAAGTATCACGTCAAACCAGGTTTCTGATGGAAACAACAAGTAATACTGGACTTCCACAAGGAACACATTGATATACTGAACACAAAATCATTACTGTACATTGTTATTAGTAATATTAATAGTGAAAAAAAACACTCACTGCTCATCTAAACAGTTTCACAGAATGCTGGAAAAACATTCAACCTAATGAGATTTTTTTTCCATTTAAAAGCAGTGAGTTTGTTACAGCTGGATGTGTAGACAAAATAAGCTTCATCAGAATGTATTTATTTAATATTTCAATACCATTTTCATTCTGTAAATGCAAAGTTCACATGAACCTGAACCTGACGATCACATAATTTCTAGTTTTCAGTTTTCATCACCGGCCAGTCAGAGCAACAGTGGCTGCGTGGTCCACTAACTGACTGATCATATGCAGTGAGAGTCATCAGTTCCTTCATGACTGAAGCCTTTTGCTCTCACTCACACAAATTGCTGATTCTTGTTACGGTGGGTGATCTTTTGCGGAACTGGAACCTTCCACTTTGCTTTTGCTCTTGTTAGTCTGCTGCTTGTTGATGTATCCATTACCCTCTTGTGATCACGGTCCACCAAAGTCTGCTGAATGTGCAGCTTTAAAAACCATTTAAAGGCTAAATTTGAGTGAGTGGGCTACAATCTCAGATTCTGTCATGGAAATAAATGTATCTGCATAGAAAAAAGGTGCCGTTATGTTTTTTTGTGTGACAGCCTTAATTAATAAAAAGTAATGAATAATCTAAAATAAGAAATTAATGAAAGTTTTTTGTCAAAATGTTGCCAATATTTTGTAAAGCTATAAAAGAAGTGCGGTCAATGCATGGATTGGTCTATTGTGGATAATTGCAGGGCCAGTTTCGCGGACATGGATTAAACCTAGTCTTGGACAAATTGCAATGTAAGAGTGATGTTTTTCTGTTCGGGTCCGTACCTTCAGAAGTTTGGCATGCAGCAGCAAAGTGTAGGCAGCCTCAGTGTAGTTGTCGCACTCCTTATGCAGGTCACACAGCTTGTACAGGTACCTACACACAGACACACACACACACAATATAAATAACACTTCTAGTACACCGAGGCTTCGCTTCGTGCACAATTCCAGGACAACATTTTTCAATGGTGCTTATTTTTCATCCTACAAAGGCAGGTCAACGCAGAGAGAAATATTACATGTTTGTTGCTAAACTCAACCTAAAACATTTTTACTCTTAAGACAAATAAGAAAAAGAACAGGAAATGGGGAAAAGGAGCAGCATACCTGATATACATCTCCTCCCTCTCAATCTCCTTGTAGAAATTCTGCAGAAAAAGAAAAAAGAACAAAGGCAGTTTATTTAAATGACTTTCATGTTGAATATATCATCTCAATAAAAAACAAAGCTAGAGATTTATGAAGCCAAAGACAGCAGCAGGAATGCAGATAATACCACTCGCAGGAGGGGTCTTTTCTACTACACCTCACAACCAAAAGTTAGCAAACAAAGTTTTAATCAGGGTTCCCATACCTTCTTAAACATCAAATTCAAGGATTCAAGGACTTTCAGGGGCCGGTTTCCTTACATTCAAGAACCCAACACTGCATGGCTTCAGACACAGATGGAGTTTAATTACAGTTATAACACTGTTCGCTTCACGGTAGCTTTCTTGCTTGCATGCCGCTTTTAACCTGCAGCAGTCAACTGAAATCACTCACACACGCATGTGACCGTCACACTTTCTGGAGACAGGTGGTGCATGAAAAAAGGATGTTTTAAAAAAAATATATTAAAAGATTAAAATCTTCCATTATTGCACAAAATATATAAATCCAAGCACTTTCTCCAAGTTTATTTCAAAGACTTTGTTTTTTTTGTGTAATATGACTGCAAACCATGAATCTTCTTAGTTAATGTATGATAACACCTACTTAGGCTGCTGACATCTGCAAAAATACCAACAAAATCACAGCAAAATTGCATAACCTTAGCTTTTATGTTGTTAATCAGATGATGAATAAAATATATAACCTAATTTGGTGACTGGGCAAATATTCACAGGTCCAATTATCTTGTGTGTGTGTGTGTGTGTGTGTTCATGTGTGTGTGCATTGTGTATACACTAGATACCATTTGATATATCAAATGTAAAACATCTTTGTTATACAAAGTCAACAAGACAGTTGAAAGTACATTGTGAAGTGAGATTAAGTACAGAATGGTGGCAAAAGAAAGACGTTCAGGTTGAAGACAAAAGACAGGAGACTTGGAGCCTCAAGAGAATCTGAGAGAGAGAAAGAGAGATGAAGTTTGGTAAACAGAAAGAGTGGTGGAGAAACAGCAGCTGTAGGATAAGCTGAGTGGAGCTGATGGTGTGAGCTGTGAGGAGGGTCTCTTCACAGGCAGTGGTGTTGCTCTGTTTGAGCCAGGCTGACCTTTAGAGTCTCCCAGCAGACATGTTACTGTTGGCAGTTGGGCTTTCAGAAAAACAAGTGCTCTGTTATCTCACAATAACTCACTATACTCTGCATGTGTGTGTATACATATATTTTTTTGTGTTTATTTGTAATAAGTCTTTCTATTTGCAGTTACCCATACACTACTTGTATCATCATGCGCAAATGTTATTTCAATTTGTGAACATAATAATAATACAATAAAATACAATAAACAATAAAAAACTAAATACATTTTGAAATGAGAAATACCATCGTACGTTTTATTTTACCCAATATTTTACATTCAGCAGATAAACAGCAACTGAACTGAAATGTGCAGAAATGTGTGTTTTATTTTCCATCAGAAAATCCACAAAACGTACCAGGGGTGCATATACTTTTGCATTTGTATATGTGTCAGTTCCACCAAGAACATAAAAGCACATTTGGCTACAGGTTTTGTGTCTAAAAAAGTTTTTTATTTGAGTTACTTCAAAATATATCTGTTCTGACGGGAGGGAGCTAAATAGGTTTCAACTCCACAACAATGCCTTAGAGAGGGTCTATTGATCTGCAGAGCAGTAGCATGCACACCTTCTTAATCTAAACGGCCTCTAAGGCTACTCTGACACACCTGATTTAGCAAATGTCCAAAAGATCTCTGACTCCTTTTTCAAAACTTCACTTACTAAACTCTAACTCCTCCTAGATTCAAGGCGATGTAAAGCTACAAGTGGCTAGACACTGAACATGATAGCACTGAGATTTAAAAAGTATGAACATGAAATAGCAGAAAAGTGAGATGGGAGGACTTTAGGAAGGACAGACAATGAAATGACTCATGATGACTAATGTAAACAAGACTGTCATACAGTACTGAGGAGTTACAGTTCTGTATATTAGACTGTATTAGGACTACTCCCCCAGGCCTACATTCTGTACTCTGTACATCCAGCCACTTTACATGAGACTAAAACTTTAAACTTTCTACTGTACACCCTGGCTACACTCTTCTCAATGTGAAAGTGAAAAAGTTATTGAATAATACAATACACCTGCTAAGGACTGCATATTAGTTGCCTCAGGCTTACTTTTACACACTATTCTCTATTTACACAATGTGTTGTTAAGAGTGATGTATAGTCCGCATTTATACTGAGTTTTGCACTCTTGTCAGCTTATCCTCCTGTCTGCGGCTGTTTCATGTGAAATGCATTGTGCTCTGGAAGAACTTTGCATCCTTCTTCTCACAACTCATGGCTGTGAAGAGAAGGAATGACTTACAAAATGCTGAAACTGAGTGTATCTTTGTGTGTGTGTGTGTGTGTGTCTCACCAGCACGTTGACTGTGCAGCTCATGCGGTTCTCTTTGTTCTCATCGTGCATGATGGTCCTGTAGTCCAGCAGCCGCTCAAGCAGACGTACCACCAAACTCACAAAGTTCTCCCCACTCTTCGCCAGGTACTTGTGCTTTCTGCAGTGCTCCAACAGGCTGACACAAACACACACACACATATCTACTGTGAAAAAGTATTTCCATCCAATACCTGGTTCGGTCCTTCATTAAAGAGCCCATTCCACAAAAAATCTCATCATTTTTTGAAAGAAAAGAGCTACAGACGTATGTAAACACTCTACAAACATTCAGTTCTCAGTCCATACAGTCTGTAGATGAAAAATATATAAAAATAGCTGGTTTTAAACTCGTGATTTTGGTGATGTCACCAATAACAAATATATTTACATATAATTTACATCTGCCTTTCCCATGGACCCTGCCCTACGCCTGCTTAACGACGACTAAAGATTTCTAATTTCAAAAAGAACCTGGCTTAAAAGTGTTCAGTGTTGGCTACACCCTCATAACCTGTCCATACATCCCTGGCTTCACACACTACTAAACTTCTGTAACAAATATCTGCAAGAATTAACACTGTAATTCCTTGAACTTTTTAGTATTATTTATCGTTATCAGATACGACAAGATTAACCTATATTATTATGAACAAAATAAAGTGTGATGGAGTTTGATTTATTACAATCCCATGTGGAATCATGAAGATCATCTGTGACTGGTCAGAATGCTCAAAGTACATCAAAAATAAAAACAGTGATTGGTAAGAGGAATCATTTTGTAGCTTTTTATGATCACAGTATCGCTGAGAAATGATACGTCTCATGTGCGCACACAGACTGGACAAATGCACTTAACAAGAAAAATTACGTCAACTAGCACTGACACCTCTTAAGATTAGTCTTGATTATTCTGAGAATGTGATGCAGCAACAGAGAATCTTACATTTTTTGGAAGAGGATTTTGTACTGCTCGTCTCCCCGGCCCCCCTCGACCTCGTGATCCAGCTTCGTGATGATCTCATTTTCAAACTGCAATTAAACATAGCAGCTGTAAATAATCACTGTGGCTAATTTTTCATTTCATTAGCATCGCCACCCCCTCCCCCCCCTCCCCCACCCAGCTCTTTGCTCACTCTCTGAGGCTGAGCATAATCAGCATTCATCGGCTCTGACTGAAGGCTCATCTTCATCTGCTCATCGCGAGCAATGAAATGCTCCATCAGAGAGAGATTGGACACAGTGAGTGAGTGTGAGACAGGGAGCAAGAGAGGGTGAGAGAGAGAGGGTGTGTGTATGTGAGTGAGAGAGAGAGAGAGAGAGAGAGAGAGAGAGGGTGTGAGAGAGAGAGAGAGAGGGTGTGAGAGAGAGAGCGCGAGAGAGAGAGAGAGATCGTGCGAGAGAGAGAGAGAGAGAGAAAAAGAGTCTACATGTTAATGCAGAGCAGCTGCAGAGAAACAGGTCCAGTCATGTACTCTGGTCCAGCAGTGGAACAGTGGCTACCAGTCAGTGTGTTTTCCACACAGGGCTGCTTTAAGCTGAGGGTTTAGCTTGCCAGCTGTAAACAGAGGAAGCACCTGGCCCCTAAAGTGGGGTCAAGCCGAACTCAAGTCTCTCCGAGGGGGAATACATAGGGCAGGGCTTAAGGAGGAGCAAGCAGGCACACAAGCCCAAAGACCGGGTTTTACACTGGCAGAGCTCCTACACACTGGGGTTGAAGCCATGATAAAAGCACAGTAGCTTCAATATTAACTTGGCAGGATTGTCAAGGTGCATATCCAATTAACACTCTCACCACAACCTTAATGTTTTCTGGGAAAAGTCATAACTGAATACCTTCGTAGAATCATGGGCATGCTTATCTCACATGCTAAGTATTACCATTACATCATGATCTCTGGGCTGTGGGCTATTTTAGAAATGCCAGTCTAAGAGGGTGGTCAGACAATGCCCTTTCAAACTCTTTCAGGCTGGTTTCTTTTCATTGTTATCTATGGAACAACAGGCATCACAACTGAAAAGACCATCTAGTGTACCCATCTACCCTCTTAATGCTTTTAAACCAGTAACGTTTCTGCTGAGTGCAATGAAAAATGGCTTGTGTCAATCACAGCTGAAGAATCAAGTCAATTCTTCACTCATCTAATATGGAGGAAAGGCTAGCTTTTGAACACTTGAAGCTGCGCACTTTAAACAAAGACAATCACAACTTGAATGTGTTTGCTATTTATGTGTCGGCTTTGAAATCTTTATTGCTAGTCTCTGTCTTTTCAAATCTGCTTGTCAATCAAATGTGTTAACTCGCCTCTAAGAGGGGTGTCCTGCTTCTTAAGCACACATTTTTAAAACATGTTTAAAAGATGTTGTCTAAATGCCCTCTTAGTCCTTCATGAACTACCTGCCCATAGTAAGTATTTAGTTTGTAGAACTGTTATAAGTATCAATACTAATTAGTAGCTCAGCAATAATGAAATCCTCGTAATAAACATTACATTTCCAGTACGGATGAAAGTGGTGCCTCAAACTGATTGATGAATAGGTTTAATAAAAGCAGTCAGCCTGCTCTCTCTGTACCAAAGTGAATGCCTTTATGGAAAGAGCGTGGTGTGGGCTAAAATACTGCAGCAGTATTTCTCCAGATCCTCCAGTTATTAAACCCATTAGAGCACATAATGGCACAGGATAATGGATAAGCAGAGATACAGTCAAGTCTCTCTTTACATTTTCCTACAACTACAAATGAACAGAATTATGGTATTCTGCCCAACAAACCCACTGCAATCTACCTGGAAGAACCTATTTAATGGGTGTCAAAGCATGTATAGCCGTCATGGTGACCTGTTCTATACAGATGCCTTGAAAAGTACAAAACATTGCACAAGACAGGACGCAACTATAACAGCTCTACAATGAAACTGTCGCTGTCAGGATGAAAACTAGCATTTTTGTCATTTTTCATTTTACATGGATGGAAATTGCTTAGAAAAAAAATGATCTTAATTTGTATTATAATTTATGAATATTTTTTTTCTTATAAATCTACAAGGTTTGCTCTGACAGTGACAAAATGTCAATTCTCAAACTATTAAAATACTTAATAAATATAATAATAATAATAATAATAATAATAATAATAATAATAAATAATAATAATAATAATAATAAAACATGCATTTTTAATTAACAAGTTTGATACAATTTCTCTAACAGGAGTAAAGCAAACTGAACACTACTCTTTATACTTGTACTCAAACTTTTCTGTCACACTTATATAGGGAGGCAGGTGAAAAAGATGTCAGCAAAACTGACCCTTTGGAAACTGCGAGTGAAGTGAAACTCGCACTGCATCATGTCGAAAAAGATGGGAATAGTCGCTTTTCGTAGCTCAATCTCTGGCACCAGGGTCATCTCCAGAATCGGCCCCACCATCTCTGGAATGAACTTGATCTTGTGTGGACCTGCAGGTGTCATGAAAAGAGTCAAAAGTGCATTAGACATGGGCAGTCAATAGCTGTGCAAAGTCACAAGAAACAGTCTAAACATTTCAGAAATTGCATTTGTTTGAGCATATGGAGCTTAGGTTCACTTCTTCAAATCTTACACACATTTTTCAAAGGTGTTGTCTCCATTTTATTTCACTTTAAGCCAAACGAATGTGGTTTCTTGCTCTACTTGTCTCTGTCTGATATTATAAGCGAGTGCGCAGTAACAGGCAAGCAGGATTCTACATCTCTGTCTTCTTGTATCTAAAGATGTGTTTTAGAGACTCTCTCTGGCTCTTACGTATTCTCTCCCACACACATACATAAGAGTTCTTTTAGTTTGCAAAACAAAACATCTTATGCAAACTTGTCAAACGATTTTTGTGGCATTTTACGAATGCTGCGCATATTTAGACTCTGCACTGTGAGTATAAATATACTTGTGTTCAGACCTGCAATTAGAAGCAACAAGAAATACCTAGGGATGGAGAGGTAATAAGACGTGAGGTTTCTTTTCCACAAATGAATAGAAAATAGAGAAAACAGAAGGCTCACCATGTTCTCAGCTTTGTCTGCAGCTACTGATCACACCCCAATTAGCACATACATTTATAAACCACTCACAGTCAAGTTGGGGAAAAATAGCCCTCAGGCAAAACAGCTGATTCCTAGTCAAAAAATAAACCATGTGAAGTTTGTGTAACTTTGAAAGGTTTCTGAAATGTGGGCCCATGTTTGTGAGACTCCTCGGTGGAGAAGTGCTGATCTAGGATTTTGCATTTTGCTCTAAATGATACAATGGATATGAATGGAGCAGCCAAGCCTAGAACAACATATTTTCTAAGACTAACGCCCCACCTTGGGTTCTTCACTTTCTCTTTGTTCTTTGTCTTTACGTTCTAACGTATTTAAAGCTTTAATGAACTTTTGTGAGCACAACATGAATAATTCAGTATTATGCAGCGCTTCTGATTCAAAACATCCATAATAAAAAATAAATTTGATCTACTGATACATAAAAGGGAATTCCATCAATGTTTAAACATTGATGCACCATTCAATCATCGAGATAAAAAGCATTTCATCTGCTATACAAAATTACCAAAAATCACCCCTTGTAAGTATTTATATGTAATGTTGATAATGGTAAAATAGTGGTAAATCTGTAGGAGAACAAAAATAAGAGTATAATAAAAAATAAAATGTGGGTATTATTTCATCACCCTGCAAACTTCTTTAAGAACTTATTTAAAACAATGATATAAAACTGTCATAAAACAGGAAGTGTATTCATAATCATTTCATGCAATAACCTTCTATAGGAAGTTTTTAAAACATCAAGGGTCAGTTTCCCAGAACGGGATTAAGCCTAGTCTTGGACTACCCTTTACTTTTCAGTGGAAAATCTCTAGTCTCAGCTGGGGGCCTAGTGGTTAGGGAGTTCCCCACACACTGCTCTCCGGGCGCCCCTCGTTGGTGGCAGCCCACTGCTTCACTTGGTGAATGTGTTAAATGCAGAGAAAGAATTTCACATTGTTCACACTGTGTGCTGTGCTGTGATGTGTTCACGCGTGACTCTAAGGGGACACTTTACTTTACTTTACTTTACTTTACTTTTATTCTCAGTGCTACATAATCCAGGACTAGGCTTAATCCCTGTCAGGGAAACTAACCCTTAATGTTTTGGACATCTGGTCCCTATGACCACCTCAAATTTATTCTAGAGCATTTCACATCAGTCCACTCTAAATGACTGATTTAATTATGCAAACTGTTTGTAAAACATTGCTAGAATTACCCTTTAATGTAAGTTTCTGACAAATTTCTCACTTACCCAGGTTGTACCACATGTCCCGGATCTCGAAGCCGATCTGACGTCTCATGTCCTGATACCTGGAAAAGACAAAGGGAAACATTTCAGGCCGCACATAGCACAGACCTTTCCAAGCCAGCGGAGTAAGGCGAGAGGCAACGAAGACGACAGAATTATATCATGCTCTAAGAATATTGCATGCTCTTCAGATATTGAGGGCCTCAGATGTGGAAGCCCAAACGAAAAAATCTATTAAAATGAATCTAAATGAACATCAGATTAATACATAAAAGAATTACAGTACTTTTTCTTTTGTATCAAGGTTTTCCGGTCCAAAAATAACACAGACGTGTGTGTGTGTGTGTCTGTGTGTGTGTGTGTGTGTGTGTGTGTGTGTGTGTGTGTGTGTGTGTGTGTGTGTGTGTG
>JBBPCZ010000115.1:42953361-42972726 GCA_037974445.1 Brycinus macrolepidotus | reverse complement strand
CCAGTATACTGATCACCGCCTGATCATCTGGAATCACCTGCACCTGTTTCTTCACTGGTTCAGGACTTAAGTTAGATTTGCTTTGTTCTGCTTGAGTGATTCATATGTAGGTCACTGTGTGGCTTAACAAACAGAAAACATTCCTCTGAAACTGGTCAGGTTCAAGGACTGGACTAAAATTGAGAGTCTTTGAAAGTTCTTCGGGAACCCTTTAGATTGAAAAATACAAGAAAGTGTAGTTCTTCAGAAGCAAAGTGGATGTTCAACAGACTTGAATCAGAACGAGGGGAAAAAACCCCACAGAAACCAAAGCAGCAGAAATGGAGGCTTAATGCTTACTGCTTTCTTGTGATGCATTATGATATTGGAATAGTAGATAGTAGCAGTAGATATCTTTACATGTTTGTCAGTGCCACTGTCTATACGTCCATACATCTTAAAAACATGGCTGCTAAGAGCCAATCAGTATTCAGTAGACTTTTGAAAGAATTACAGTGGGGGGGAAAAAGGCAACTTAAAAGGAATGTCTAGCTATTCATTACACTGGGTATTTTATGTTAATGGAGTTAATGCAACTCTGACAAAACCTTGCAGACTACTTGTATGAGAAATTGCACCACATGTCAGTTTTGTTTTTAATCTGCTGTATTGTATGTAAGATCAATGAAATAAACTTCATATCACAGCTGAAGGCTCCTTCTCAACAATGAAGTGAAATGGAGGCCTGCGGACAAACTTTGACACCCTTGTATTAATCTTATCTCCATGAACTACTGCATTATCACAGACTGCATTCCTGTCACAGACACTCAAAACAACACATTTAGACATAGAGGAACAAACACTAGATGAGCCAGACTGAAGCAGGTGGCAGCATTAACTTACTTGTTCTGCATTGTGTTCATGATGACCCAGTCAGCAGGGTAGACATTCTTTCCAATAAGGTCTTTGAACATGATAAATGTTTCCATTAAGAAGTCCTGAAAAGAGGGAGAGAGAGAGAAAGAGAGAGAGAGAGAGAGAGAGAGAGAGACAGAGAGACAGAGAGAGAGGGAGAGACAGAGAGACAGAGAGAGAGAGAGAGAGAGAGAGAGAGAGAGATAGAGAGAGAGAGAGAAAGAGGAAGAGAGAAGGAAGGGAAAAAGTTTGACTTTGGGGGAGATGCTGCGACAAACCAAGCCTGTAAAGTTACAGTGCAGGGATTTCTTTATTAAAATGCTGTTTCCTTAAAAATGTAGAAGAAATAAAGTACTCTTTACTAAGAAATAAAGAATAATTAAATGTTGGACCATGATTCTGCAGCATCAATGACTTTCACATTCCAGTTGCATAGCATAACTGAAGCACTGCAAACATTTGCAAACACATCCTGAATCTGTGGCAGAGCCAGACTCAAGAAGAAGCTGCGGCCAAATTCAGTCAAATCCAAAACACAGCAGAAGGCCTGTCTGAATCACTGAAACAGGCTCAGCATTGCAGACTAACTAACACACTGATAAACAACTCTCACACCTACAATATCTACAGAGACGGTGCCTAAATTGCACAAGAAAAAGACTTTCATTAGTATACAGCTGCTCCGACGGTGTCCAGTGTGAACATCTAATAGCCTAACCTTACTGAGAACGATAAACAATATAATGAAACCTTTCGATTCACTACGTATACGTGTTCATTGAACATTTATTCTTCAGCAGAGCATATCACTCACTCTTGACTGACTTAAATTCTTAATAACTAAACACATGAAACTGTCCACGAAAACTATGAGTTAAGTAGAAGGCTGTCATAACTTCAGTTATCTATCTAACTATTTAGATTTACAATTAAATTTAAGGAATTACAATTAAATTCAAGGAATTACAATTCAATTTAAGCAACGCATTGTGATGATAATAATAAGTTTAAAAGTTATGGATTCATTTAGCTAAAGCATGCATGTTCTTTAAACATTTCAATAGGTGGAATTATTGCAAGTAGTTCTATTTGCCACACACACCATCGCTACCCAATAACTAGTTGGACACCTTTAAAATCCTACTAAAATTTTAAAACCGACTTGTCAGATGAACAAAAAGAGTTTCGGTTAGAGCAAATGCTTTTTCCTTCTTTGATTTCACTGGTCAGCTCAACAAGCTGTTGAGTGGTGAACCTACTGAGCTTTCTTCAGATATAACTCAAGCAAACTGAAACAGCGGTCCCTTACTGGCTGCCGCATAAAAGCACCACGTTTGCCAAATAAATGACTGACTGACTGAATGAATGAATGAATCAATGAATGAATGAATCAATCAATCAATCAGTCAGTATTTTAGGACATTTCCTGAGAAGAAGAACAGGTACACCCTGAAAAAGAGACCATCAAGAAGAGTTCCCAGAAACCGAATGGCTTGGGTTAGGCATTGGTGTTCAACCAATGGTTTTTAGAAGTGTTTCGAGGTGTTCACAAATTATTACAGAGATCAGAATACACAGGTTTCTGTGATAGGACTCTCACAATCAGAAGTTACATTTTCAACTCACTCTCCCTCCCCTACAGTTAAAAACCACACTCACCACCACGTCTGTCCTCATCTTGCCGAAGGTGTTAATCAGGTGAGTGTAGTGATAATCATCCATTTGCCGGAGTGTAGCAGTCATACTTGCCACGAAACCGCCCTGCAGAAAGCGAAAGGTAGAGAACAGTGTCATTAAAAAGGAGAATAACATGCTTGATATAAGGCATCTGTCACGACCAAATGGCTGGTACAAAGCTGTCATGGAGTGAAAGAAGAAAGTACTTTGTCTCAAGAACACCCAAGCAAAACAGCACCCATTAATGTCAGCAACACAGTAGAAGATCTTAAAGTCCTGGAGATGCTCTGGAAAAGTATGTACTGTCAATTAGCCAGTAGGTAGCATAAGTTTTATCAGACATAACGAACCTCTGAAGAAAAAAAAAAAAAAAAGAAGAAAACAGCCAGCACTTCTCCTGCCTGCCTTAAGACAACTCATTCGACTGGAGAAGTGAAGACAAAGAGTTTCTGATGCTGAACATTTGCCTTTGCCTGCAAAAATCATGCATCATGTGTCGTGATGAACAGCCAGTCCAGTGAAGAAATTAGAGACTCCATAACAGTGTACAGTGGGGAGAGGTTTATGTAACCATTTAACATTTACAATGATCTGCACACACAATTTCTGCATGCTGATCGATGGAGGATGGAAAATGCAACAGATAATCAAGGATTAACTACTTCTAAATGCTTCAATAAATTAGATATAAAGTTAAAGCTGGGGAGGAAGATAGAGAAGGTGAGGGGTATAGAAAGAAAGGAAGAAATAGGAGGGCTGACACCTCTGCTTTGTGCTCCTTTTACTAGGTCTAATTAATGCAGAGAGGAGCACCCGGTGGGACAATAATGAAAACTGTTCTCTCTCTCAGATATTAAAGTAGGAAGGCGTTGATATTACACGCAATTAACACGAGACCAATCCATGTGTGAAGCGGCGTGAAAAAACAGAAATAAAGCGGAGAGTTTGCACAATAATGGCTGAGATAAAATGAACAGTGGGAATAAATCAATGCACATTATTGCTGCAACACATGGGGACCTCCCTTGAGTGTGCAATTGTCCATTACCTTCTTTTTTTTTTTTTTTTTTCCCCTATTGAACACAGTTACATTCTAAGTTCATTTGAACATAAAAAAAGCATAGTTTATTCATTTGCCATAACGAAATCATGTTTTTCTATTCATATATTTATTCAGGTTCAAGTGTGTTTAGAGTGAATGTGTAACTTGTCTAAATGTCTGCTTAAACTGTTATGCAATCCAATCCTTTTCCTTAATATTTTATCAACTTTTAATGGAAAATACGACTTGTTCCAAAGTCAACAAAGCCTAAGGGAGACAGCTCTTTTCATGCAACACCCCCACTGTGCTCATCTGCTTCTTGTCTCTGCAAAAGTGGCAATATCTTTGGTAATCGCGCCACACACCAAAGGTGACAGAACACTGCAGAGCGGCAGAGAGGCTTTCAGAAGCTGGGAGTTAGATCTGTAACCCCTCCTTATTGTAAATGACATGGTGGTTACATTTTTTCCATGGCTGCTTCTCTATTTTTCTGCTTTTGTTTCATTTGTGAGTCTATCCTGCAGCAGTAATTAGGAATGGCCTACATAGCTCAGCAGAAGCAAAACACAAGCACGAGCATATTCCTGCTTTTCATTCTTTCTCTCTCTCACCCTCTCTCTCTCACTCTCGGCAGAAAGCGACTAAAAAGGATGTCCTTTCATCCCACGGCTCTCTGCAAGTCTTTGCTGACACATTTTGTGAACACAAACAATCTGATATATGCTCTTGCTCGCTGAATGTGAGAGGACGCGTGTCAGGGTGACGCATGGAGGCAAGGTGAGCTTTCACAGACTGCAAAATCCAGCACTCTGGATCCATTTTCAAACACTGACGCACGCTGCATTTCAGCAGAACTGGCCAAACATCTCGGCTGGAAATCTTTGGAGTTCATTTTACTCTGTGGTGCAAATCCACGGTGACACAGGCAAACACAGGCAGCTCGGGCAGATGGCTCATGTCCTGCAAAGCTGCAAATGCTGTCCAAACAGCTAATATTGATATTTACTGAGCCTCCTATCAGCTGCGGTGTTTGATCAGGGTCTGTAATGAGGGGAAATGCTGTGAGGGAGAGAGCTGACATCCCACTCTGCAAGCAAGACAGTCCACTATGCAGCAGCAGCAGTTAACAGAGTTTAAGCACACCATGGGGAGATCAGAACTGAGTGCACACCGCAACCTGGCCCAGAGTTGATGAGAATTTACTCACAGCCTTTAAGTAGGCCCGCTAGAGAACATCATGATCCTGACAAGTTCGGTTCACTGAACATTTACAGGCCAAAATGAAATGTCAAATGACTCTTTTCTAAGGTTTTCTAAAGCTGGGTTGGTACTGGATATGTACGTAACTCACTAACTTTCTATTTCCAAAAGGATTTGTATAGCAGTGGACAGTGCAAACTAGACATACTTCATTAAAGTATTGTATTTTAAGTACTTCTATGTTTTTTCCTGTTACTTTCCCCTAATACAAATTAAAGCAGAGCTGAATTTTGGTCTGTTGCTGAATACAGCTCCCAAATTTTCTGTCCAAGACCAATCCAACCCAAACTCCCTCATTGCACTCTGAGTCAGAACCTGAGCTGAGTCCCCCAAAAGATTGGTCCAATCTCAAACCGTTCAGAAACACATACATTTTTGAGTCTGAAACTCACTCCAAGCCCATCAAAATTCTGTTTTAAACTGGACCAGACTGAGCCATCATCAGCCAAGTGCATAATAATTTTTTTACATAATTCTTTACATGGAGCTTACGCAGAGCATACATTACATACTTACAATATAAAATAAAAATACAAAAAATAAATAAATAAAATACAGATGTATGTGTGGCTTCAGGATGCCAAATTAAAAAACTAAGTACTGCAAATAGGTAAGAAGAAAAAATAAAGAGGGAAAAAAATAAAGTAGGGTGAAATTAGTTAGGCGGGCTGTGAGAATCTGAACTGGATATCGGAATCCAGCCCAAGTCTGACACAAATTTGGAAAGTGACCAGACCAAACACTTATTCAAGCCTAATTTTTCAAATTTTGTTTTAGACTAATGGAATACATTTTTTTAAATACCCCCCCAAAAAATATGACACATTCAAGCAGAAGTAAACCATTTATAAAGCACCTTCTACTAAACCCCTTCCCTTTTTTATTCCCTCACAGGATCTTGCTGGTATAAATAACTGAATAAATTGGGAAAATACAGAACATCTTTTACTTACATAATAGTTAACAATTGGAGTATTTTTGGTTTGAAAGCTGTGTTCTTCAGTGTTTTCTGTAGGATGTTGCTTTCTAGAGAATACTCACTGCTAATATCATAATTAGCTACCTACCAAAGACTTACAGTCAAAACTGACTGTAATTATCTGGATCTTCGTCTTACAGATGGGAGCAAACGAGCTCTGCTGGGCGGCTAGTTCTGCTCTTCAGCTACTAAACTCTCAGCAACCAAGCCAATTACACCCTTGCCATGGCTATTAGTGAAAACAAAAAGGAAAAAAAATCAAGGAGGAGGGAGAAGGATAAAAGGAATGTGCTGGAGTTCGAGGTACTGCTTCTCCTATGGGTATTAGGATTAAGGAGGCCTATGCCAAGAAGTTGTTATTTAAAGCAAGGCAGGATGATGATGATTCCACTGGCCTTGAAATTATTTATCATAAGGAAAAAACATAAGCATCCTCATTCAACACATAAGTCGTGCCCTCTGAAGATTCTATACCACCCACTTTCCTATATACCTATTCACTGAAAGCTCCACAGTCACTCCACTCATTCAGCATTCAACATGACAGTGAATAAACACATCAACCATTTGAAGAACAGCCATCGAGTCTATAATAAAAGCCAAGAGATGCATCTAATAAAAAGAATCATAAACACATGAAAACCAAATCCTATTTGTGGGTTGGGCTGAACCAAAAGACAGTCCAGATTTGGTCCAGAGTTAATACAGCATTACATTTATTTTGTTGGTTTAAAAAAGTATTAACTGTGAAACTGAACAGAAGAGGATTCCTACAACTTTTTTTCAGAAGAAAATTTGTGTTCTATATCATCAAACATATTCGAAGTGAGACCAATGATGTCAAAACCATCCAAATTTTAAAGATATATAAGATCCAAGTGTTTGGTATTTAATGATTTAGTGAAGAAAACTTGTGACAGTGATCAGGTACAGAAGTTTTGACCAATACATACATCCCACTAACAGAGATTTTGCCAAAGCACTGAGAGCAGTGGTCTTCAAACCAGCTCTTAGGGCCCCCAGATGTTATTTCTCCAAACGAATTCATAATCCATGCAGATAGAGCAATATTTGGCACCATCAGGGAGCCTTGAAGACAGGTTTTAAGACCACTGATTTAGAGTATCTACTGCATAGCCATATCCTAGTTTATACTCTTCATTTCCATTTACAACAGCCGTCTCTAACCAGACTGAGAACTCATTACTATTATAGCTCTATCAGAGCATGAAAGCCAGGTTTCTAATGGGCCTTTTTTCTTTCCCCTGACTAATTCACCTCTGACTCCAATGCTGCCAAGGAGTACTTCCATATTAATTCAGTTCATTCAATATTTCAATGTCTTTCCTCAGCTGTTCAGAAGTCATATGTTGGTTCTGGAGGAACATAATGGAAGAAATAAAAGAAAGAAAGTTGCTCTGTGAACCAGCTTTCCCTCCGGAGAGATCCTGTCCTGCAGAACTTAGTTCCAAGCCTAATGTAACACACATTGCTCTGGGATTCAGATGCTCCTTGAAAACATGTTATTGGATCAGGTGTGCCAGAAGAGAGAAAGAAATAAAAAGAAAAAAAAAACATGAACCTTCTTTTAGTCTCATCTCTTCACTTCATCAGCATTATACACCCTCCAAGCATGTTTCCATGGCAACTGTGTTTTCTTAAGGTGGTGGAAAAAAGGTCCCTCTTGTTCTGGAGTTCCACAAAAGGCTGGATGCCCTCGGAATCCCCTGAGCCAGGCGAGACAGAGAGCCAAAACCTGCACAGCATCTTTATCTGGGTCTGCTGCTGTTCAACACATGCGGTGGGACCTGTCAGTAACTTGAGCTCTGCCCCATTAGTAAAGACAAGACCAAACTAGGACTTCAGAGTCTGAAATGTAATGTTTTTATTTATTAGACCACACTAAAATGTGTCAGAATAATCAGAATAATTTGGAACATATTTCTGAGTGAAATGGTATATATGGATGGGGAAATGGTCATTGGCGGAACATGATATCATTCACCATGATTTAATTAGATTGTGAAAACTGGACTTTCCAAAAGGAAAATGGAATCAGATCAGAGTTGGGCAGCATACAGAAAACCATCACATGACACTGAATAAAAAATAAATCCAATAAGTAAAATAAAAAAATGAAAATTACATGTGACGCATTTGATTTTCTGTAGTGTCTGAAACATTATTGTTGAATGCTTTTTCAAAGAGAGTTTTTTTTAAGCTAGCAAAGAGCCAGTTATCAGGCTAGCGTGTTAGCATCCACACTGATTTCTCTCTCCATACACTTTCCAAGCAAAAGCAGGAGAAATAGCACGGTAGAAGACTTGCAAAAAACAAATACTCCTGATCCTCGAATGACCTTATTTATGTTAACATGATCAGTGGTGCCCAGTACAAACTAACAGAAAGGACTGGTAAATGATTATTTTACAACTTGTCCAAAATCTGAAGGGGAGAGTGAGAGTAAATCCAGTGAGGAGAGAGACAAAATAAGAGAGAAGTTAGAAGAAAGAGAAGCATGAGAGAATCTGGCTTTTTAAATGTGTTTATTTACACCTGAATAAGACTATATTAAATGGTTTGGATTGGTTTAGCAATATGCAGTCGCTGTCAGCTCGACCTGAATTGCAACCCAACAGAAGGGAAATCAACATAACAGGATATAGACCACTGTTTGAAAGCACAGAAAGCACTGTGCTAGCATTAATATTGCCATAGAATGGTTAAAAATGTACAAACAGAATTGAGCACAGAGTGGCTGAAACTGTGAAGGTGAAGGAAAGTGCCCACTAAAGCATACAAACTGTGTTGCACAAAAAAGCGAACAATGGAAGAAACATAATGAGCAATCCATAGATTAATTAACCATTAATTTCCATACCATACTTTTGCAACAGAGACTGGGACTGCTTGCTGGATGTCTCCTTGGGTTCATACACCTTTTGGGAAGAAAGCTTCAACTGCTCTGTGGCAAGATGTATTGTCATCATAAAAAATGACTACTAAACCTATTTTCTGATGATATAATAAGGAAAGTTTCTAAAACCGTTAATGACTGCCATCTCTCCTGGTCCTTTACCTGACACACAACCCCAGATCATCAATGAGCGTGAAATTGTGCTTTTTTCTCAGGCAGTCACTGTTACATGTTTTATCATAATGACACCAGACAAAAGTTCCTGCATCTTCTCCTTGGCGAATGCAAATTCACGATTCATCAGTGACTATCATTTTCATCTAGCCATCCGCACTCCATGATTGCTTCTCTTCAGCCCACTGTGACCTTGTTTTCTTATCTTTAGGGGTTAGAGATGTTTTCTATTTGGCTTTTCTGAATGTAATTCCCATTTTGTTTAGCCTATTTCTAACAGTTCCTTCAAAAATACTCAGTCTATCCATCCAAATGTGTCATATTTGTTTTGTTGTGCATTTTCTGTTGTCACAGATCATTGATTTGACTTCTCTTCTGCTTTTCTTTTATATCCATCCCATTTTGTTTGTACTTGAACCAAATTTTAGACACAACCGACTGGGAGCAATCAACACACTTTGCCACATTGTGATGGTTTTCCTTCTTAAAAGACTTTCGTACACTTTCCACTGTCCAGAGTCCAACAGCTCGTTAAGGTCTGAATGGCCTCTTATAACTAAAGACTGATTTGCATTTTTAGAGTTGTGCCAGTATTTTTGTAATGCAAATTACAAAGTGACTGCATTTTTTTCCCTCTACATAATGCAGAATGTCATTAATTGAAATAATGTAACTGTTTCAAGAAACCAAAATGTTCAGCTGTTACAAAAAATTGTTTTTTCATATCTATGATTTGTTAATTTGCTATGAAGTAAAAAAAAAAAAAAAAAAAAAAAAAAAAAAAAAAGTGTAGTGAACATCCTCTAAGTGTGGTGATTCCATCATTTTTACCAGTGGTTGTATAGTGCTTCAGACCTTGCAAACACAACATGCTGCCTTCAGACAACTGAGCAGAACAAGGGAGATACTATTAAGCATGTACGAAACGTTAACTGTCAACATGGTAAACTGAAGATCGGCAAGCGTGCTATTAACGTTTTTTCCCCCCATGTGTTTGAACTAAACTACCTGCATAGTAGTCAGATACAGAAAACTTCATTTCGGGCTACAGGAGCCATTTGGTTTAAACTTATGGAATACACCTGGTATTGGGTAGGATGTTACTGGGTAGCCTGGACAACTTCAACCTTTCAGATCTTCTAGTCTTCTTTTCTTGGAATGCAGACTACTGCTATGGAGAGTCATTTATTTTCTTGCAGGAACAGAAAGTATGTGCATCAGTCGTCAGTTGTAGTCTTTGCGGTGTACTCAAGTGAACACTTTCACAGAAGATGCGAAGCGACTGTGAGTTGATGGTAGGCTCAGAAGGCATCAGTCGGACTTGGCTGGTATAAGTTCTTAGATGTCTGTTTGGTGTGGCAGGGTCCTAAAAAAGGCATACTCTAAAACCTGGCTATGAATCCCTGGAGCTTGCACAAAGCTGGAGGAAAGCCCAAACTAAGGAGTGGATGAGAGACAGCAGGAGGGCATGGGGTAGAGGGTTCTAAAGCCAGTAAACAGAATACCGCAAAAAAAACAGCACATTCAGAGCCATAAAATACTCTTTTTTTTTTTTTTTTTTTGGCAAAAGTCTGATATGCTGTAGACTGAAAGTGAGGGCCTTATAAAGTGGAGAGTCCAGTTACAACAAGGCTCTTTCAAAAGGTCAACTTAAAGGCGTCAGGCAATGCATCCAGGGGCTCTGGTCCAAGCTTTCAATTTTAGCTCTCTGCGTATGTGAGGGAATGTATATGTTAAGGACAGAGCTGACGTCGATTTGCATTCTGACTCAGCACTTTCAGCCTGAGGGGTGAGAGGACAGAGTGACTCTGCATGGAACTGAGCTAGAATGCAAAAACACACACACAAGCGCACAATATTAACGAGGGGTTTACATTACACTAACCCTGGTGGGTACATAAATACGAATAAAGAAATCATATTTCTTGCACAGCTTACATTTCGCATAATACATACCTTTCACCCTTTCTGTAACAGATCACACCCAGGTCATGGCTAAAATTTATACTCAACGTCCAAGAAACCCTAAAGACAATTTGTAACATGTATTCATGTGTATTGTTGAACATCTTTTATATTTGGTTGAGCTGGGAACATGATCTCACCATCACATCCAGCTGCTTAATGATAGAATAAATTATGACTGCAGTTTTTTTATACACTTTGGGGTCTGCTGTAAAGGTGCAAGAAGGGTTTTTTTTGCATGACACCACTGAAATACTATTTCTGGTTCCTTTAAAAAATTTCTACGGATGGATCTTTAAAAAAAACAAAACTTTTTTTTATTAATGACAAGTGAGAACCTTTTTAAAGAACTTCAAAACAATGTAAAGGTTCTTGAAATAATATCTTTATATTGTGTGAAGGCTCTTTATACATTTAAAAAAGCTGTTCATGCTCAAACATCTCATTTATAAAAATCCATCATTAGAAAACTAAAATATTTCTAGAACCCCCTTGAGTCACCTAGAGTATCTACGAACAACGGTGTTCCACAACTATCTTCTAACAACTATGTGGTTCTATTATCTCTTCTAAACAGTACAATTACCATTTGCACTGAATTAATTATTTACTGTCTGTCCTATTTATTATTTAAACAGATTTAGTGCTGAATCCGAGATTCCCCAAAAATTGGCAGGAAAGCAGCTAGGACAATGTCTAATTTAGTGTTTTAAAATAGGATCATATTTTAACACACTCAGCTGTTTTATGCAAATGAAAAACTGAATGGCATTTGACAGACCACTATTCACACTCTGTGATGGCCATTTATAAAGAAGATGTGTAGGACACACACACACACACACACACACACACACACACACACACACACACGTGCACGCACAAAGACGCAAATATTGGATTTAGCTTATCTCGAGCTGGGTCTAATGACAGCTTGAGGAGATTGGTGACAGCGCTGAAGAGCGGCCATGACAACACCATGGATACAGACTGACAGACCACACACAACACGCCAGCACACCAGGGGTGTGCGCGCGCGTGTGTGTGTGTGTGTGTGTGTGTGTGTGTGTGTGGGTGTGTGTGTGTGTGTGCTCTCCAGCTAAATCATGACGACATGACTATGCTATAACATGCTTCAATCTCTCTCTCTGAGTGAGATTAAAGCTGATGTTTCAAGCTATTGAACTGGAATTACAAGCTAGACATCAATTTATATCAATAAAAAGAGATATCACGAGCACTGGACAAAAGAAAGAGCACTGAGATTCATCTTCAAAATATGGTAGGGTAAACAGAGATCCCTGGAGCATTAGGGCAATTTAGCAGGTCAGGGCCATAAATGAATCAGAGCCAGAGCCGGGGTCAATATCACATAAAACTCAGTTGAAGACGTGGCGAAGTCCCAGTCTCTATGAGGACAAAGCCAACATTTGGACAGCTCAAGTAACTGCGGTATTGGGTTGCCATGCAAACAGGTCAGTAATCTAGGCTAATTTTGACAAAAAAGGAGGCTAATGAGCATCAAATAATTTTATTTCTAAACTTCAAAAGCTCTGGGGCAAGACACTGCTAATTAAACCCTATGGGGAACTCACCTTCCTAGGCCTCGGGAACACTTTAGCTAAAAACATTCGCAAACTAAAGCAAGAATTATTTGTGAGCAAAGCATGCCGTAATATTTGGTATAAGAGCTGCAGAGCTAAAAGTACTATACCACTGCCAAACAACACTAAAACCATGTGCTAATAATTCATTCATGAAGTTTGTGTTAAAAACAGGATATATTTCTGTTGCTGCTGAAAAGGAGCTCGCTGGCAGGATGCCGACAGCAGACCCTCCTTCTACCTCACCACTACAGAAGAGCCTTCATTCAAGGTCTCACCTCGCTTGCTTCTAATTAATCTTTACATCTTTACACAGCTGAATGAGGGTTGTTATGTAGCCTCTGGATTACATGCTGAACTGTGTGTAAGTGGTAAAGGCAAGCAGAAATGGGAAGATGCTAAGTTTTTGTAGAAGTCGAGTGCAAAAGTTTGGGAAACCCTGGTAAAATTACATGTTCTGTTAATTTTCTATGAGAAAAGAAAACCTCTGTAGGAATCAAATTTTAGTGCACAATTTCTAGTTACTTCCTGAATTTAACATACTGAGAAATAAACTAATTAATAAATAAAATCAAAATATAAAAGGTGCCATAATTTTGCACATGTTACAGTTTATGTGTAAGATATTTTTCATCCATCCAAGGATTTATCTGAAATCCTTAAACAGGGTTGCAGAGAGTACTGGAGCCTATTCCACCAGTCACAGGACGAAAAGTGGAGAAACACCCTGGACATGTCATCATTTCATCATAGGGAAGACACACAAACACATTCATGCGCACGCGCACGCACGCACGCACGCACGCACGCACGCACACTTAGGGGCAATTTAGCATCTCCAGTTCACCTAACATGCGTGTCTTTGGACTGTGGGAGAAAACCAGAGCACCCAGCGGAAACCCACGTGACTTTTGCATGCCACATTTCATTTTTGTTTGTTTATTTTTACGCCAGATGTACTTTTAATTGCGGAAACATTTCATGACAATAAACAGGTCCAAAATTAAGTCTCATAACTCCATTGGCCATAGTGACAAACTTTTTTTGTTGTTTCTTTTTTCTTGGTCCCAATAACTTATATACAAGTTTGCCAGCCAAACCACAAAGAGATAGACTTTCCCGGCAAATCCCTCTCACTTCCCTCCACGCTCCCTCCCACTGTCTTACACACATCCCATCCCATCCCACCCCTCCCCTTCCCTCTCTCTCTCTCACTCACTCACTCATGCTCACACACACACACACACACACACACTCACTCAGCCTCTCAGAGAGAGCTGAGCTGCAGTCACAGAATGAATCTCATGCATGGGAGCAAATGCCATCGCTGAGAGTTGCCGTTCTGCCCTCCATCTGCAAGTATGTGTGACTGGGAGTGCGCATGTGTGTGAGTGTGTGTATATGTGTGGGTGTGGGTGTGTGTGTGTGAGAGTGTAGGTTGCATAGATACGGCAGCAGCACAGCAGCTCGGACCCGGACGCTATTTGGAGTCTCTTTCTCTCTCTTTCTTTCTCTCTCTCTCTCTTTCTCTCTCTCTGGATCTGTGGATGAGTAACGGCCGAGAGGAAGTGACTGGCAATTTGTTTACGTCTGCGGAGCAACTTCCAGCATGGCAGGTTTTCTTCCTTTCTCATCCTTTCATCTGCCCTCTCTCCTCTGCTCTCATCCACCCGTCAAAGCTCTGCTGCACTGAGAGAGCGAAACAGCAAGAAAGAGAGAGATACAGAGAGAGAGAGACAGAGAGAGAGAGAGAGAGAGGATATGCAGTGGCCGAAGCAGCAGGCTCTGTCTCAGCTCCATCAGTGACCTGCATCTGGAGGTGAGTGGCACATTGTGCTCTCTCTCTCTTTTCTAACCCTCAGTCCTAAAAAATCTTTTTCATTTGCTCTCCTCCAAAGGAGAACAGACAGAGAGCAGATGCTGTGACGGGTTTTGTGAGGTTGAGGAGTCAAATTCTCTTGGTTTAATCTGCAGCCAGGTGTTTCAAACCGGTAAATCCTCCTTACTGCTGCGGCACAGAACACTTACACTCACTTTCACTTAGTGATGCAAAGCGAGTCGTTCCATCGTCGGGGGTGTACAGGATCAAACGAGAGCGTGAGGAGGGGAAAAAGTGCATCACAGACCAAATGTGACCATAAAAGACGTGACCTGCACAGACATGACCCATCAAAGACGTGACCCAGCATAGACGTGACTTGACCATTACGTCCGCGAAGAATATGAGAACGCAAGACAAGGCTCAATAGATGCCTGCTTCTCTCAGTGTTATAGTGATCCTGGTTAATACTGTCAATACATTCTGAGTGTAGTGAAGCACTGCAGTTGTTTAATTCTACTGAACTCCACTCAACACGACACAGATTAATTCAAATGCAGTTCGCACACATATTCTCCCCCAAAAAACAAATATATAAATAGAAGTTGCAGTTCGTGACCAAGTTGAGTTACAAGAGACAAGAGACAGAGGACCAAACTGCATCAAGACTGAAATACCCTGAAATCGGGTAGGGCTATACATTAGGGGTCGACTGATTATTGGCCTGTCCGATATTCTGCTTTCTTTTTTTTTTTTTTTTTTTTACTTTTTTTGGTATAATTATTATTTTTTAATTACTTAAATTAATTTAAAATGTGCTACTTTGGCTCGTATGCAGTCGTCTCTCTGTCCGTTGCCTCCCCCTGTGGTCTAGTGCCATGTCCCACCGACAGGACTATCTGATTGGTTGTACGTCACAAGTAATAGCCTATCAACACTGAAGGCTACTGTGCCACCGACAGGCACAGAGGAACGCTTTTGCAAACTGGTGCTTACTGGAGCTGTGTTTCGAAGGTAAGGCAGCAGATATTGCCAAAGTGGCTATGAAGATCACAATCCTCTATGGGGAACTTGCAGAAGTGGCCCAGAGAAATATTACATAACTCTGTGGGTTGACATTCATTCAGATAAGGAGACTGTCTGATTCATCGTCAGTAAAACTAGTTTACCGAATAAAAAAGGGCCAAGTTTCTCTTTCAACTCTAACTGAGTGCTCCAGGTTTGTTTTGTCACATTTGTGCATTCCACCTTAAATGGTGTAGGGGCCAGAACATAATGTTGCACCATTTAAGGTAGAATCAAAAATAAGAAAGCAATTCTGACTTTATAAATTCAGTACCGTTAAACTCAGTAAGCTCTCAGCATAGATTCAGTAAGCTATTTCAATGTTTAAAACTAAATTCATACTGATTTAGTGATTAGCTGTACTACTATTTCGGTTTATTATCTCTCGGCTCTGAGGGTCTAAACAAGTTTAGTGCCAAAACTATTCAGCTATTTGTCTTTGTTTAAACATTCATTATTTTAAAATCTTTCATTTACATAATCATTTCTTTAGTCTTTCAGAGAAAAGCAGCCAGCAGAGGGGAAATTAGGCCCTTTAGTTAACATTAGCTGGGTATTTTCCAACATCTTGCCTTTTGAGTAAATGCCATTTTCTCCTAGTTTTATGATAACTAGTTCTAAAGTGGCCTGTAAAGTCAGGAAGCGTAGAATTCAGTGAATATTTACATTTCTGAACATGAAAATAAAAACACAAACTAATATTTAAATATTTTTCAGGCCAGCTGACTAGTTTCCTAAAATGGCTGAATCACACACATTGTTGAAGTAATACACATTTAACTATAAAGAGATAAAGAGTTTATGTAACAATAGCTATATCTTTGGGCAACATTGGTGCAGGGAAACTGGAACTTATTTTAGCTACCATATTTAGCTACTACATTGGTGTTTTTATGTTATAGCTAGCCATAATATGTAAGCTAATGTTGAGCTAAACTGGAGCTAAATTGAATAAGATAGCAAACAGTTTCATTTGTAGATTCATTTAGCCAGCTGGCTAGCAAAACTCTGGTATACTATAACGTTATACTCTCACTCTCAACCCACAACTACTAATAGCATTACTGAAGTGTTGTCTCTGACTCTGTTTCAAGTTTTGAGTTGCAGTCAGTGTTTTTCCAAATTCTGACCCTAAGATTTTCATGCTTAGCGCAAATGTAAACTGGTTCCAAAACTCAATTATCGGTCACCTACTGAAAAAGCCACATCAGTCAACCCCTAACACATATACTTGCAAATCTGACATTAATAGGTATTAACTGGGAGTTTGACGCCCATTGCACCATAAGATAAGAGCATTTGGGCAGATTTTGTACTACATTTTGGAACACTGTCATGAAGATTTGATTGCTTTCAGCCACAACAGCATTAGTAAGGTCAGGTACAAACACAACTCCAATTTATCCCAAAGTTACTAAATAACGCATGGGAATTGAGAATTGTTTTTGATACCGATATCATATTCTGCGTATCGTTCTTATTTTGTTTTTTAATCCCTTATCAATTTTGGAAAAAAAAGGCCTACTCTAGTTTTCTGAGTCTGAATACAGTATAGAATGTTTGCCTGATAACATCTTAAAATAAATTCTAACGCTCATTTTGTAAAAAGGATGTAACTTCGACAGCAAAAACATATCTATTTTTATTCATTTTCATAAATCATGTTTTTTATTTTGGGCATTACAGGTAATTACAACCAAACTGCAGCTGGGTTGTTTATAACAAATTCTTTGGGAAATGGTACCCCGAGTTACTCAGTTGGTTCTTGATTAACTCCTCAGTAGACAGTGACCGACAAACTTGCAACTGATGGAACTTTTCCCTGACTGCTATAGCGTGTTTTTTTTTTCCATTATGTTGCGTTAATAGGTTTCAGCTTTTCTCTTCTTTCTCGTCCTAAAGGAGACTCTTCTGTTTCATCAAAATTATCCATCTTTAAAGATGACTTTAAGCCAAGGTTACACTGAAATTCCCTTTCAGACAACACACCGCCGGACGAACAGCGTCATAGTCATGTAGCGTCACCTGACCCAAATACTGCACGCTGATTCGCGGAACTAATTTATCAAGTTGTGTTCAAGAACAGCGCTAGCATTTTCAGCTGTAAATCGTGAACACGTAATGCCTTGACAATGGACAATAACAGCTTTCGTGACAAAACATATATAGGGTTGTTTATAATAACGAAAGTCTGTTTTTTTTAAAAGACGTTTATCTTTAATATGCAATGAATTCTGCAAATATACAACATACAAACTACTTATAAACTATTGCATATTTGACTGATTACAAGAAATCTGTAGCAGCAGTCTGTCCGTCATCATGTAAAATGGATAAAATAAGAACATTTTTGTACAGCATTCGTTTTTTTCTTTCTGCAAAGCCTGATGGCTGTTGTGATTATATTTACCCTAGCTAAGCTCATGCCTAGAGTGTTAAATACATGACATTCCTAGAATGTTAGCCCAAGCTGCATCAAAAGATGTTTCTATATATTTCTGATTTTTCCACCCTTACTTAAAGTTTTATGTGGTCAGCTTCCTTTGTGAAATGAAGCCATGCTTTGGAACGCTCTTCTCTGCCATTACTCCTTTTCGTTGGAGAGTTGCAGAGTTTGACGTCATGATGCATGTTTCTCTAGTGCGCAACTGTCCGAAAAACATGCCGGCATTGATTAAAGGAATCAATAACCTTGGAGGCAGTTGACTCCGATGAATCAGACAATTTGGAACCGGTTCATGAGGATGCAGTTCCAGTGCTGGGGGGGGGGGTTGGTTTTACACTCCTCTAGCTGATGGTGATCTTAGGCTCATGTGCAGCTGCTCCAGAACACCCCGTTCTATTAGCAACACTTTTCCCTTATACAAGCTGTGTGCACACAATTGAGCATCTGTGTCAGGGCACCCTATATTGTCATTCTAAAAAAAAATAAAAAGAATCTTAAATTATATTGCTCTTATTTTGTATCTTCTGAAACATTCCTGGTGAATGATTCAAAAGAAATGCTCCAAAAGTACTTATCTTAAACATTCTTTAAACTGACTTACATTATTTTATTACAAATTAAATTCGAAGAACAGTTTTGACGTCTCCTACCAATTTGTATTATGGAGAAATCTGATTTTTATTGGACAGCAGAATTACACTTTTAGGTACAAGAACATTTAACCACGTGTGCGTGTATGTGTGTGCGCACGCGTGTGTGTGTCCGAGGGAGAAGGACGGTTGCTGGGTGTCAGTGTATCTACAGTCCTGATGAAGAACCTTTAGCTGAAGAGTAATCTAGATTAATGCACTGCCATGATCCACAGGGTGCACTCAAAGAGAAAAGCAACAAATCCCTCACTCTCTCCTTATGCTCTCTAAACACTCTCTCTCTCTCATACACACACAGTCACTTCTTCCTATAGACATGCACACACAACAGTGTAGCGCACTTATTTTACCCTGACAAAAAGTGAGGTGATGCTCAATATATATGTAAGACTGAATGAGTGAGAGAGACTGCGATCTCCCCCTTCACCGCACCATCCTTCATCACACAACCCCTTTACCCCATCAACCTCTCACCTCATCATCCAGACAACATCTGCCACAGAGGGAGAGAGATTGGGGGGGGGGGAGAGATGGGGGGGGGGAGGGGAGGGAGAGAGAGAGAGAGAGAGAGAGAGAGAGAGGGTGTGCATGGGGAGAAAAGAGAGTAAAAGGTATAGACGGGTGACAAATTAAAGGAAAGACTCAAATAAATGGAAGGAGAAACAAATTCAATGCGTGATACCATCCTAACATCCTACCATGCTTTGTGGAATGTATAAAAATGCTAAGAAAGCACAGCTGACCTCGATTTTGGATTAGGACGAATACGAACAGTGACTAAAATGACAACTGAATTTACATCTATGGGCAAGGCATCAGTAAACAGGGCTGGAAATTGGGGTCAAAAACACACACTCAATAACTCTGATG
>JBBPCZ010000115.1:42940185-42951543 GCA_037974445.1 Brycinus macrolepidotus | reverse complement strand
ATGTGTGTGTGTGTATATATATATATATATATATATATATATATATATATATATTAAAAGTTAAAATGCATTGCACCTGCACACTATCAATTAGAATCGTGGTGAATGAGAGAGATTCAAAGCTCTCTCTGTGGGGCACGCACACACTGGAGCAAGGATTGGCCTGTTTTAATGAGTTGGCGGGGATGGGAGTGAGTGTTCTGGCAGAGCTCTAACAGACTTACACAAGAACATGCACACATGCTCTTGCTTGCATGTGCACACATGCTCCAAGTCGAGGGAATACCCGGGGTGAATCTGCTGGGCATGGGCTATAACTAAAGCACTCACTCACCCTGTCTCTCCACCTCCCTCCCAGCAATGTGCACTGTGTGTACTGCAGCAGGATCAGTGTTTCTCACTCCTGGTTCTGGTTATAGGATATTTCTTGGATATTTAAACTGCAACGGCAGTATTTCATAAAAACTGAAAAAACAGCAAATGTTCCTCCCTTTGAATGTGTTTTATATATGATTAATATTTACAAACCTCTATAAGGATTCCTTTACTTTATTAACCCTAATGCATTAACCTGAAGCAAACTAAAATTTCATCTGCTAGTGTGATACTATTATATATTCAGAAAATCTCACTCAGCCCTATCCTGAGCAGTGATAATCCAATAATTGCTGCTCTTACACACTTCCTATGAATCTCTCAAATTTTCTGAATACCCTCCGTAAGGCACTTTACAGGAAATTACTAGAGCAACTGGAATGTAAACCAGTAGTAGGATTAAGAGCTGCTGGGTTTGATGGTTAGAAGGGCTCCAGTAACTAATTACAGGCTGAGGGTGGGTGGAGCTAATGTGTTTCACTGTCAAAGAGACTCGCCAGCAAAAATCAGCCCACATATTAAACTCAGACTTATAAAATCCAAAATGCATTCATCAAAACTCCATAAACAAAGAGATATTCAGATATTCTCAATACTATGACTAAACGATCAGTAAACCAAGTAAACCAAGGAAAAAACTACTGTGCACTTGCCTTTTTCACTCAGGGTTTAAATATATTTCAAATTCAGAGGTAATGGCCAAGTTCTCAGTTAGGTTCCCTTCCCTTCTAACTGAATGGCTCACGCTGAGACAGAGCAGTGAAGTGGTGCACATTGAGCTTGCTTCCTCACACTGAATGTTACTTTACTTCTCTGCTGAGAATACACCTGCTCTGTACGAAGCTTAAAACACCACGCACTTCTCTCTTCACATGTTTTTTACCTCTTATTCTCCATGTCCCTGTCTCTCAACCATTCATTATATTTCCACATCTCTATTATGGTCATCTCTCTCTCTCTCTCTGTCTCTCTCTCTCTCATTATCTCTGCTCATCTCTCCCGTTTCTCTCTCATTAGGGAAATGAAGTGGCTCCTATTGGAGTAGGCAGACAGTAGGGGGTAAGTTCCATTACCCATTCAATTTTAGCTCTGCACAGCGAAGGAACTGACTGAGAAAGACACACACAGAGCCAGAGGAAAACATAAGAAAGTCAGAGACACAAAAAGAGGCCTGCAGAAAAGTAGACAGAGACTAAACACAAACAGACAGAGCAGAACAGAAAGGAAGAGCAGCGCCACATATGTGGAGCTAGATGCCGTACACTAATTTTATTCATCCTCAAACATATTACCGGCAAATCAACAAACTGTGATATTGATCATGCACAGTAACATTATCAAGAACACTGAAATACTGCCACTACTGCTTAGACAAAACAAGCTGCAGTTTCACTGGGGTTCTGGAGACACAGACAGACTCCACTCTGATCACATGACCTGGTCCCTCCTCTGTGCTGAGCTTGTAAACAGTCACAACAATCTCAGCACGGCAGAAGGAGGAGAAGACAGATCGTCCCTCCATTTCAAGGGTGAAAATGAACATCCCACCCAGCACAGAGATGGAAAAATGCTCAGTCTCATGAATACACGCATGTTTGCAATGACAAACTTTGTATGTACGAAGTAAAAGGCATGGAAGCATACTGAGCTCAGCCTTAGTTAAGAAACCAGCTGACTGCTTATGAGCTAACAGACAAATCTTCTAACATTTAGAGTTCTGGAGTTTGGTTTTAAGTTAAAATATTTATTTAATGATTCACTGTAAAACTGAAACATACAGTTTTTTTTTCTTTAAATATGTGTAACTAGATGTGATTGTTCAAAGCATGTGCATAGTCTTTAGCCATGAGTACATTTTTATATAATTCTAATGTGGCATAATCATCAGCAACTAAATTATACGGTGCAGTATATGCAATTTTTATGTTAGTACTTGCATAGGTACTTGTTATATGTTCCAAGCTGAATTTCATATGGCAGCAACTTCACAGTCTTGTGTGACCGTTTGATGATATGCAGGGAACATTATGAATAGTTTTACCATAATCTTGTAAGTATTATGTATGTATAATAATATTTAAAAAGACATTAATCATATTTGATCTTTGTGTCATTATAAACATTTTCAAAATGCTAAAACTATTTTTTTTTTTTTTTTTTAACGTGATAAATACTGACACGTGACTATTTCTGACACTGCAGCTGGAGCTACTAAAAATCTCAGGAACCAGAATGACTTTGTCATCCATGACCCCATGAACTTTGACAAGCTGTCTGGTTAAACTAGAGCATGCCTGCCAACCACTGAAAAAGCTGGCACTCTTTTCTTGAGCAGCAAAAGTGACCCTGCGAAACATCCCATCGCAGAAATGAAATCAGGCTGCGGATGAAATAATATTTTCTTTACCATCGCTGTAGTTGTGTGTATGGAACAGAACATACAAAAATGTGCAGGCAGCTCCCTGGTGTGTTCTGTTACTATTTCACAGTGACTCAGAAAAGGCGTCATTACGGCCTGCCTCTAGCCATCAGACATGCTTTAATATGCATCAGTGCAGGCAGAGCAGGCAAAGTCTAATCTAAACCCACACACCATGCCCCTCACACCCCACCTCCCATTCCTCTAGCAACCCATCCCTACCCTGCATCACTTACTCGCCTGAAACACAGCACAACACACACAAACTAATGATACCCTATTTGAACTCTTATGTCTTATGTATTTTATTAAATGGACAAAGTGATTTATTTATTCATTTACTTTTAAGGCAGCATCACTGGTTGACTCAAATGCTGAAGTTTGATGAGGTCTGCAGGGGTCATGCTGACAGAAAAGACATTTCTGTGATGTCTGCTCACCACAGAAAATCCTCTTTTCCACCTGAACAGAGCCAGTTATTGGCAGATTGCATTTAATGGAAGGAAAAAGAAAGCACAAATCACCAGCTGAAATGACGGAGCAGCGTGTTGCTAAAGCGTCTCGTCTTTGATGTGCTACAATCAGTGCAGGCCCAATCCTCTAATGCTCTGTGCTAGGAAGGACCCAGCCATCTTGCGGCATTAGAGAGCGATTAACTGGCGGACTAATGCCTCGGAGAACACTTCACTGATGGTCACAGCAAGCGCTGCTGCGATGTTCTGTTCTCTCACACTTTAAGTAGAACATAAACGATGTGAACTGTTTTCTTTCTTACTCCTATTTCAGTCTCATGCAAAAGCACTAGCCATCAAAGAAACTCCTTTTAACCAGTCTCCACTTGAAAGAAAGAAGAAAAAAAAACACCTTCACTCTTTTTCCTCCTCCATTTCTTGCTTTACTGTCCAGAACAACAGTCTGAAAAGCTGCACTAATCACAATAAAAAGAACAGGATGGCCTGAATGAAATAAATAAAAGAAGCGAAGGCAAGAGCTAAAGCCGGATTAGTGCTGCCTCCACAGTGTCCAGAAGTGTCATACTGTACTTTCATTTTTCAACCACAGTATTTCAGGACAACCTGCTCTGAAGTAATATGAGATCAGGGAGGAGGCTAGAAAAAAGGGAGAGAAAAAAAAAAAAAGATAATCTGGTAGAGAGGGATTTCCTGTTCCACAGCAGATGTGAGGAGTGATGTCACTCAGCAGTCTGAGGACTCCCCCCAGCCCAGTCTGCAACACATCTGCATCAGTCAAATACCAGTAACTGTCTGAATCCACAGTAATGACTCTAATGACTTATGAGGGTAGTTACACTCGACTCATGACTCATTCTAAGATTCACGATTCAGAATTCTCACAATATTTTATAACGGAAAATTACTAACAAAGATGCTTCATGCCTTTGTATGACCGCTAAAGATGTTTTATGCTTTTAGGCCATTGAATGACTCCGTGCTTGTACGTAATTTGTGCTTGTGGGAATGTTCTGCTTTTCTTCATGATGAGGGAAGCTGTAACAATGATACCAACTTTGTTCCATCCTGCATCCATTCTATGTGATGGGAACCCTCTTTGAAAAGAGAATGAACCACAAGCTCGAAACCAGCAGAGAGTGTTCAGTGCTTCCTCTCCTAACTTTGATTTCAGTCAAGATTTTTTTTTCACGACAATTTTCAAATCAGAATAAAATCTGATGACTGTATCCAATTAATGAGACTAGAACTGGGAGAACTGGGAGATGCCTGGATCTGATTGTCAGTACTGAATGCGCTGGTGAGGATTAAGCTGATAGCTGGGAATGGCAACATACGACAACATGCTGGTGTGGTTTAAGCTTACTGTGACCTTCAAACAAGGCAAAAACGCTGTTCAAATTATTCAGTTTTATAAGAAGCGGTAATTATTGCGAATATCACCCTCCATCTCCACAGGACAAAAATATCTCTGCAAAATTGGTGTGAGGTAATAAAAGTACACTGTGTGGAAATTTCATGATGAATGGGCCCAAAGAACTAGTCTAATTCTTCTTACATTAACTTCCATTAAAAGTTCAGAAGGTTTTTCTCATTCACCTGTAATGCTACCAATTTGAAGACTAACGTTTTGTGAACTGAATCAAATTAGGTGTTGAGCATCATTACACCATATCTAAAAGTGAACTTCCTGTCAATTTAAATTTTTCATTTATCGAAGAAAACATTGTTAACACCTCCTCTACAGAGAGAAAGCAACTTAAAAATGATTTTTTTTTTCTGCAAACTTTAATACAAATCTCTCCACAATTTGGTGTTATCCTATCTCCTTTACTTTCCTAAATGATCCAAATACCACTCCTCGGGTGGCAGGGGCTTTGTTGTTGTTGCCCCCTTCCTCTGGAACTCCCATTCTAGTGATATTGAAAACTCATCTCGTTTAAACAGACTCCTAAGACCTACCTTTTCAAATTGGCTTATTATTGCTAACAGTGTTCTATTGTGTTGTTCTTTGTGATGTTATTGTTGAGTTTTATCATCTTGTTTCTTTGTTTCTTTGTCTCTCCTTTATATTTCTGCCTTTAGTGAAGCAACTTTGAGTATTTAGAATAGCACTATATAAAAAGAAAGTTTTAATATTATTATTACACCATTTGTTTTAGCTTGCCAAGCGTAACATATTGGAAAAAACATAAAATATAAAATGTATCACAGATTTTGCACAAGCCACATTTTATGTTTTACTTTTTTCCCCAATAAGTTAAATTGAGCACATAAACAGTAATTGTGCCCTAAACTGTACAGAGGTGTCTTCATTGTAGAGGATGTGCTGGTGTTACCACTCCATCCTGAGCACAAGGAACTAGACACTTTCTTTGCATGCACCGAAGAGGAATATTCAAAGGAGGAAAAAAAAAAATCTGTGCCAAATGTAACATGCTATGCTGTAATTCAGGCTTTAAGACAACGTACAATGTATAAACCTATGTAATGTGTACACTGTGTGCATAGAAAATGGGCGAGTAAGAAAGAGGGAAGGTGAGAATAGAACATGTGGTATTTTCCATTGCCCTCCTGGTGTCTGTGTTGAGAGCAGGGGCACTCTGGAGTCCACTCCACAGGCTCAGTGCCACCACTGAGTTCTGTAGAGAGGCACCCTTAAGTCCAGTGCAGGGAGAGGGAGAGAGGCTATAAAAAGAGGCGAGAGTAATAAAACCAAGAGCTTTTCAAACATTAATCATCAGGGGATTCAATCAACTCCAGAAGTAGACGACTGTCGTACATCAAATGCTCTTTTTTGCTTAGAGAAGAAGGAATGAGATGAGTGGCCTTTTTGGTTCAAAGAGGAAAGGGTGACAAGGAGAGAGTGCAACATTTGGAGGAAAAGAGAAAGAGAAATATAGAGACATCACTGAGAACTGTGTGGGAGTCTCAGACGGATAAACAGTTTGTGGGTCAGTTCACTTCACTTATTTGGCAGCAGTGGAGGGCCAAATTAGGAAAGGGGGGTGAAATGTGTGCATACTGTATGCAAGCTGACTCAATTGGCCATGTACTTGGAGTCATGTGGACTATCTGGGTAGGAGGAAGGGGGCAGGGGGATTGAGGTTTCTACTGTCAGGTAGATAAATGGAAACGCTCCAACACTTTGCCTAAAGCTGAGACCTTAAACAGAGAAGCAGTACTCCAAATAGAAACAGTGGTTCAGGCAAGGTGGAGCAGAAGCTACTCTTGGGCCTGTGTAGTTCATCTGTTTGATCAAAGAGACTGCAGGGAGAGAGCAAACACTTTGTTGACTGAGACCAGAAAGGCCAAAAAAGGTATAGCTATAGATTTTAAGAATTTCAACACAGGGACATATCTATTTCACCACATATTTACCTTAAATAGGCGTAAGGCCAAAAAAGGAAGGCAAAAAAGAAGCCATACATACATACATACATACATAAATCATGTCTATAGTCCATTTTGTTCTGTCTTTGCAAGCTCTAATCTATTCTATCCCAAAATAATCTATGCAGTGAATTGTACTAAAAAAAAAACAACTGAACCCTGACCAAGCAATGTATTACCAGCCTGGGCTTATTGCATCACAGGACAAAGCAATAATCTCTATCTAGCATAACCTTGAGCATTACAGTAAAGCTCTTGCCCAGCTACAGAAGTACAATGAACATTTTTTTTCTCTTCCATACATAAATATTAAGTTTAAGATTTAAAATGAAAGATTTTTCTTCCTACACAACCACACTGGTGGCAATCAGACACATATCTACCAATATAAGTGATATTCAAGGATATTTTCTTTGAGAATTACCACTCGTAAATTACCATCAGCACAGAAGAAAGGGAAAAAAACATCACAATTTGAAAACTCAGTGCCAATCAATTATCTAGATTTATATCAAGTTACCTGTCTCTGTGTACAATTCGTGAGCCCTTGTTTGTAAATGCATGCACATGTCCGTCCCACTGGTCTCTTTCTGTGCTCTAAGCTACAGGCTGTTAATGATATCAGTAGATGAGATTGATCTAAAAAAAACAAGAGGCCTGAAGACACTAAGCCCCTGTCACTACTCGTTTACCACATCCCTCTCTCCTTGCATCTTTCCCTCTGAGACTTTATTGAATGAGTGAGTGAGGGGTAATGGACATAATCCAATGGTGTGCAAGGTATTTGAAACAACTATCCTGTTAGTCCTCAGGAATGCAGCTATATAAAACCTCTCTGAAGCAAATGAAGGCATAAAAACCAAAAGAGAAATTGCAGTCTATAAGTGGGTTAGCTTGGATAACAATGAGTTTGTTTGTGTCTGTCTCAACTGTCCATAGCCAGAAAGAGAGTAGTGAGCTTGTCTTGATGAGAACGATAGTTTACAGATCCATCTGCCAGCACTTTACCCTTTGTATATACTGAACAGGCAATGAGCACTTCCACAAAATGGTCATATGTAGTTAATTTCTGAAGTGTATTTAAAAGCATACTCGTTGTCAAAGAGATTGGTCTGGAACTTATGGCCCTGAAAAGCCCTGGGAGAGTCAAGGTAAAGTTGCTGAATCATAGAGGAAGCACCAGAGTAAGACCAACCACCCTCCCCTTTCTTTTTTTTTTTTTTTTGAAGTATGGCAAGTAGCAGGGACTCAGGTAGTGGCAGCAGGGCTCCTCATCATTCTCCCAGCGCGCTGGCGCTTCAGGAAGGAGGCAAGATTAAGAGATGCAATTAACAGTCAATGACAAACAAGTCACAGGCTAAGACAACATTTCTGAGATTGGTGTCATCAATATAACTGCAAGTGAGATGAGTGGTTGAAGAGGGTGAAGGAAAGGCTCATGCAAACGAAGCTATGGTGACTTTCGCGAGCTGCTGTTGGCAGGCATCTGATGCAGCTGTAAAACATCACAGCCAGAACGCAAGCGCACGCTGAATATGGCACATAATTCATTTCCATTTCTCTGTATTTTTGTTGGCAGGAACCATGGTGAGCAAAGAGGTTGGTAAATGCATGTTCACCAACTCCGAGTCGGACTCCGAGGCAGCACCCTCTATGGCCCTGGAGGTGAAAGAGCCGTCGGACGGGAGCAAGCAGGTGCGCAAGCGCAACAAAGCCCTGCAGGTACGTTTCAAGGACATCTGTGAGGCGCAGAGTGAGCAGGCTGCTGGGGTGCGAGGAGCCAAGTCTGTCTCATATAAGGTGGCTTATCGCAAGTATATGACCGTCCCTGCCCGGAGATCTATCCCAAATGTGACCAAAAGCACTGGAGTGCAGACCTCTCCGGACCTAAGGAAGCGCTATCAGACTTTTCCACTGGAAAGGAAGAAGGGCCACACCGTCAAGCATGCTGCCACGGTGGAGAGTTATAAGGACCAGGATAATGGATTTGTTATTGACGTTAAGAGGGCAAAGGCGGCTGAGGGTGGCAGGGAAGGGCCACCGTCTAACGGCGTGCAAAAAACCAGGGCGTTAATGCACACCAATGAGTGCGCTGCAACCAATGAGCACCACCCCCATGCCACAGAGTGCACAGAAAGGACACTTCTGCCCTGCCCTGTGGAGTCTGGGGCAGAACAATCTGACTACCAGATCTGCGCAGTGAGAAATAAACACCGGAAAAGCTTCCAGAGGGACTCGGAATCACTAGACCGTTCAGGGAAGCGGCAGCTGTTGAACTCAGAGGATGGAGGCAGCAGGGCGCTGCCAGACTCCAGTTCCAAGGTGACGGGCCCCATCGCCTGGAACTCCCTCACGCAGGTGGAGTGTCTGGAGAGTCCGTCAGCACGTATCAAGCGCAAAAAGGCTCTACAAATGAATGGTTTGCAGTCCCAGACGTTGCCTAGGACCGGTTGCACCACGCAGGTGCAGTGCCATGCTGGAATGATTTCAGCCCGGCCTCTGAGAGCCATGGAGGAGGCAGAGGCGATGGCTCCCATCACCCCTGCACCCATTCCAGTGCCAGCTTCCACATGTGAGGGCGGGACGAGAACGGGAACGGGAACAGGGACAGCGACCGTAAGCGGACAAGCGGACAGTGAGGCTTGCAAGCAGATTGTGCCTGTCAATCAGGACAGGGATGTTAAAGCACGGCTGCAGGCTATGGAGAGTATGATCAGCTCTAGCCAGGAAACCATCAAAGTGCTGCTGGGAGTCATTCAGGAACTGGAGAAGGGAGAAGCTCTCAGAGAAGGGTAAGACATAGATGTAAAAAGATCATTTTAACTGCTGGAGAGATATTCCACTGTCACTATCTAAAGCAGCTTTGGGCAATCAGACCTTGATTTGTTATCCTGTATAGAAAAGAAGGTATTAAATAGTTAGGTTAAAAATTACAGTGTAATGACACTGTCCCTGAATGACCACCTATTTAAACTCCTAAAGCCTCCCCCCAGAAGTCTCGAAGCACCAAACAGAATCTACAAGATTATAATATTAAAGAATTACACATTTAAGAGTTTTAGGACGATTTTTAGTTCCAGTCTATCCAAGAATGGACACAGTGCCCACCCTTTATCTTTTCAATTATTCGATAGTCTACAGAATAATCAGAACTATCACCAGTAAAGATAATTGGTGATGCAGAAGCAAACTCTGTTGAAACAAGGTCTACTTGCAATACATTTCAGCATTTCATTTGAATCAAAATTTGACATTTCTTTTAAACTGGCGTCTCAAAAATAATTCCCAGGACACATAAGCTACCATCTCACAAGAATCTTAAGCAGCAAAGCTGCCCCTCTTATTCCACACACGAGTGATATTGTATCTCTGAGATAAAGAATCAAGCTCTTATAACCTCTTCATATCAGAAAACCTGGATGAGAATGCCAGGACCATCATCTCACACAATTTGGCCCTTACAGCCCAGTGACCCACACTATGAAGTAATGGCACGGGGGGAGTTTTCTTCACTTACACAGAAAAGGTGACATTAAAACTGGATACAGCTCTCAAAATAACTTCAACACCACTAAGAAACACAAACTTTAATAATATTTAACAAAGGACACAAGGCCAAAAGATATTGTCCCACGAAAATTCATTTAAAAATGTCTTTCTTTGAGAATTAGTAAGACCAGGGAAAACAAAAAAAACTTTCTTGCACAATGCAGGAAGTGGCATTTTCCCCTCCCCTGAAATTAGTCCTTTAAAAAATGTAATTAAGAAACAAAATTAAAAGCAGGGCCGAGTGTCAAATTATCCACCTTTTCCAAAGATACTCACACTGTTCCAAAAGATTGGCAAGAAAAAGCCTATGGGCCACTTTCCCAAAAAAGAATAAGCCTAACTCTAGACCAAATTAATAATAATAATAATAATTAATGGGGATATGCCACTGAAATTACATTTTAATCCAGTATTATGTTTAATCTAAGTCCAAGAAACCATTCCAAAGTGATTCATCTCCATTTGAACATTGCTACTGCGGGGAAAAAAAACCAAAACATTAAAAAAAGTTTAATGCAGAAAACACAACAGTCTGCAACTTAATCTTCCGTTAAAGAAAAGACGTGATAGTAATTTATTTAAGCAAATTGAGCTTCAAAATCACATTCTAAATGTGCATGTGGCATATTAATCAACTTCTTGCTTTGCAACCCAGGAGGTGTTCGTGATGAAAAGAAAAAAAAAAAAATTACTCTGTCTGTCTCCTCAATCTTCATAAGTTGAAATCATGCTTATTTGCATGTATAATGGTCTAATCTCCTTATTGCTGCAGTCAGAAGATTGAGCAAGTACTGGGTGAAATGCCTGATTCCCTCTCAGTGACAGAAGTCATAAATCATACTTTACTTACGCTTTAAAATATGCCACGGCATATTTAGCATACAGCTTGCTAAATGGCCGTGACGTAGCAATTAACTGATCGCACACAAAAACTGCAGGACGTTTAAGTCTCCTGAGAAATTAGCCCTTTGTAAGGCCTGCTTGCGCACACTTTAGAGAACAGAGGTGCCATTAAAAGATAGCATCTATCATTTAAGAGTGTGTGAGGTTATGGCTCTGTAAAGTGAGGGCAGCATGGGAAACACACACACACACACACACACACACACACACACACACACACACACACACACACACACACACACACACACA
>JBBPCZ010000115.1:42911425-42927396 GCA_037974445.1 Brycinus macrolepidotus | reverse complement strand
ACACACACACACACACACACACACACACACACACACACACACACACACACACACACACACACACACACACACGGAATCTGGCAGCATAGGAGTGAGATATTGATGTACAGTAACGCTGGTTTCTGGATAGAATTATGAGACCTTTTTCAAGTTTTAGTATCTGCTCTCAGTGAGGCAGGACATCGGCCTAAATATATGATATTATTACTTTGATATTAGTATTTGGTCAGTCTCTGATGCAAAAATAATAGATAACGCAATACACCTGAGAATGGCATTAAATACAAACAATCAAGGACATAACACTTGTTTTCATAACAAACCTGCTGATCCTTCTCAATTTGACCAACTGTTCTCTAGACTGATCTGTGCAATTGATCCAGATTATCATTATTAGCGCAGAAGTATCCATCATTGACATCAGCTCACAATTTCAGTGCTGAACATCACTTCACACCTGACCACGGTATTACGGCATGAAATTTGCACAGTAAGAAAACGGTTTGAAGAATTTAGAAGCTAGATCATATTGTGCTATAAATTAACTCCAAACTAATTAGGCTCACAAATGTAAGAGGATAAACTTCAAACAAGTCGATGATTAACGACTTCCCACAAAGGAAACCCAAGCATGTTTCAAAACGTTATGACAAAGCAAATAAGTTAATTGAAGATTAAAATTTCCAGCTGAAGCAAACATGAAGGACCACCGTATCCATTAACGTAATGCGTAAACAAAGCTGAAGTCCACTGACGACAGGCTTGTTCGGGATCTTACAAAGGCAATAACAATTCATCAAGAGCCTCAAAACCCTGTGTGTGCATGTTGCCATGTATTAAACAAAACCGAGAGCACAGGGCAAGAACAATAACAAGCTTACAGGAAGAGAAAGCAGAGGAGGATCAAACTTCTACTCTGTCTCTGAAAAAGAAAAAGAAAAAAAAAAAAAAAAAACACAATGCCACATGAAAGCGAGCTGTGCTAAGCCACTCTTCTAACTCCTCAACAGAGGCAATGAGAAGGGATGCGGGCGCCTATCAAAAGCTTTGCCTCTCTAATTAGTGGCTTAGAAACAGCAAAACGTATCGAGGCTCTTTGCTTATGACAACAGCTGTGGGTGTGTGAGGCGGCGATCAAACAGAAATGTCGAGAAGAACAGGGGAGGGAAGAGAAAGTCAGGTCTGGAAGAACCAAGGAGTGAGACAGAGGGGTCCAGAGAGAGATGTACACGGCGCCCGCTACGAGTGCTCTGAGTCATCGGCTACAGCTCTCTGCTGTGAGATGCTAATGAAATATTGACTCTTTCTGGCCTGACGCTTCACTGATGCTCTCCGGTTTATTTGACACGGCTATGTATTAAGACTGGAAATGAATGCTAAAAACATTTTCTTCTGACACTAGACGGGAAAGCAAAATGAGCTGCACAACATGGACATTACACAAGTATTAAAATGATGCTGCTACAAATTGTAATTACGATTATGAAGTACAATATGCAAAAAAACATTTGTCAGTAAATGTTATGGTTAAGAATTTGGCCTGCACTACTTTGAACAAAATAATCTAATTTCTTGGATGCTGATTCATTAGAGCACCCAGACAACCACTAATCTGGAGCTGTGATTGGTCGAGATGACCACAGCACTGAGGAAGAAAGAATCTGACCGACTACATTGCAATATAGCAGCATAACAGTCTTCTGCAATATTACCATTACAAACGCCAGTTTCATGATACTGTTTATCAAATGATAAACTGTCCGACCCCAGTTCTGGTACAGGCAATGGTTCTAAATCACAGACCTGGAAACCCCACAGACTGCGTCTTTATATCGGGACTACTTCAGCACACCAATTTCAACTCATGGAGTCTTTGCTATCAAGTTCTGATGTACTAAAGGGAGCCCAAACTGTTGAAACATGTAAGCGTAAATATAGTGTACATGTCCAATATTGTTAAAATATTGTTTAAACCAAGCAGAACACTTGATGTACTAATAAAATAAAATGTAAAAAACAAAATTAAAATTGGTATTTTAAAAGTGAGGAATTTTGAAAATATCGTATATACTGAATTCACAAAGGATCATTCAACCTTTTTTAACCTACTGAGTGATTTTTTTTTTCTGTAGAAGTCCATTGCAACCATATGAGACCATGGTGACCTACTAGTATAACGTGTGTGTGTGTGTGTGTGTGTGTGTGTGTGTGTGTGTGTGTGTGTGTGTTTTTTCACTGGGTTTGTACATCATAGTACGACAGTATTGGGACAAAAATATTACTTCAAGCCAACTCTCAGCAATCAGGGTTTTCTTTGAAGGTGAGGAAAATATCAATGTCCAGTGGATGAGGTCGCTAGTACTGGGAAGTGTGTCCAAAAACCTCTTATACAAAAAGGTACAGTTACTTCAGTGTTTGAACATGCAGCATTGCTCTAACAAAAGTCTTTAGATTTTTCTATTGAGTTGGAATATGCATCATACAGTATCTGGTATAAAGTGTTAATCAAGGACAAACGCCTAGCTCAGTTCTAAGTATGGTCAAGATGCATCACTGTTTTAGGACTGTTACAAACAGCATTAGAAACTTTACAGGGTTTCAAGTTATTACAAAATAATTATTATTAAAAAATTCATTTTCGCCAGGAAGGCATCAAACACACCCAATGTCAGGTTAATTTAGTAGATGTTCTAACACAGAAATTCTATCATTTCGTTTAAAGAAAACAAATTAGAAGCAGAATGAATTAAGATCAGGTGAGTCAGGCAGGATAAAATGGGGTCTCATCCCACTCCCAATGTTTCAGCATCATGAATATGTTCCTTATCTTGTGGCTGGCTATTTACTAACACACCTATTGAGTTTGGAGAAATACAGAATGCAGTTGTGGTATTTTTCACCTTTCATTTTCTAAAGATTAAAGGTTCACACTGAATTAAAATCATACATCTCACTAATAATAAATTACTGTATCTTCCAGAGTAAGACTAATCCAGTTGAAATAAGGCTTTAGTCTGAGTCATTAGACTCAGTAGAAACGCAGACTGAAAATGTACTGATTTCGGGACAGTCGCAGATGTCTTCTGGCTTCTGGCTTCCCCAGAGCAGCAATCAACCACTTTAGAGTGATATAACTAAATCTGCACTGAATTGCAGAGCTGTCGAAGCGGCACCATTTGACCATAGCTGGAGGCCACGCTTTGACTGGGATGGCAGAGTCCCTCTCCTACCACTCTGCTCTTTAGAGCATGTGTGGAGCAGAGCTGAAGGCTTGCCAGTCTCCTAAGAGAACACCAAAGTACTCAAAAATGCTGAATGGCAAAAACGTTGCTGGGAGTACTTAATACTGAGAATAATCTAGAAGAACACCACCAAAACCACTTGCTCTTCTGAAGAGAACTATATATAAACGTGACAGATGGACTCAATGCTGAAGGACAACCAGCTCCTGCCTGCATCTGAAGGTCAAACTGCTCCTTGCCTGCATCTGTCCAAGACCATAAAGGATTAAAGGGATTTAGAACAAAGAAAGCCACGCTGAGACGAAAAGATAAACAGCTATAATGCAGCCATCATCATCACTTATACTGTGGGATTCGGCAAGCAGCTTAAAGATGAGGCTTCTGACACCTACTCTAGTCTTATCCAGATAAACATCAGTGATTTGAATGCTTCTCTCTCTCTCCCCCTCTCTCTCACTAGTAGCGAGTTTAAGACTGAATTGATAAGAGCATAATTACAAGGGTCTGCGCTGTGATTAATTTGTTAATAGCAGCATTGCCTTCGGCCTTTCAGGAAAGACCCAACTCGTACACACAAACTGCTGAGCACTCAATAGAGCAGCCATAACTCAGTCATTGAGAGAGAGAGAGAGAGAGAGAGAGAGAGAGAGAGAGAGAGAGAGAGAGAGAGAGAGAGAGAGAGAGAGAGAGAGAGACATGCTGCATTTACCTTTCCAGCTCAACAGTTTCTCCAGCGATTGTCAGGTTGCAGTTTTTAAGATCGGAGGTGGTTCGTATGTAAAAAGTGCAGTCAGCATCTTTCCCGGGCTGCGGTGCCCACCCCCTGTATTTTTAATAGCGTTTAACCAAAACTCATCTTTTGAAATGCCAAGCACAGGAATTTGAACTTGGTCAAATGTAAAAGTGGAGCTGCTTTCGCCTATTTCGCATATTTCATAGTGGAGACTATTTCACATTTGAAAAGAAGGCCTACGAGACTCGTGTCTAAAATAAACTCGGGCACTGAACTGCCATACTCCTAAAATGTATTGGAGAGGGATTTGAGGTACACAGTGTTAAAAGGTTTTCTGCCACCACGCACCTGAAGGTACTGTCAGAAAGTGAAGAATATCACTCCCACAGTTCCCCGTAATGCTACCCACCAGGCCAAGCCATGGATTTAACTAGACTTTTAAGAAAGACTACTTCTAATTCTGTGAATCAAGTTTGCCTCTGGCAATACAATGCCTTGTGTCCTTCATTTCTTCTTCTACAAAGGATATGGAACAGTTTGATTAAGCATTATTATTTAAAAAAAAAAAAAAGAATAATAACGAATATGTTGAAACAGCAAACATCTCACAAAGTGAGTCATATGTGCAGGCATATGTTAACATCAAATATGTTAGCTAGATAGTAAAACCATACATGGTCTGTTGTCTTGCTGACATTGGGTATCGTTAGGATTCTACTGATACTGCTTAGTAATACCGATACTTATTGATATTCTTATGCATACTACTCTTGAAAATTTGGTGTAAAAAATATAGACATCACATGAAAAGAGGTGAAATCATTAAACAAGTACTTTATTATTTTAGGAGAAATAAAGAGCTAAACTGTTTCCCAAGTTTGCTGTATACATAATGAGGAAGAGGCGATCACCATAAATTGGTCAACAAAGGTAGTGATGTGCATGATGGTTAAAACAGTATTAATGTTAACAATCCAGAAATTCAGAGCAGACAGGAGTTTATCCATATTTTGGTACTGACCAGTCAGGAAGTGGTACCAATTTAGTACCATTTATTGACACCAATCCCAATGACTCGGTTAATGCCAATACGTACACATTTACAAAACAGAAATGTGGACTTCATTTAAGTGGTTTAGCATTACAGAAAATTATAAAATTATAAAAATGTATTTGCCATGCAGTAAAATGAATAAAATGCAGATATCTTAGCACCCTGTTCTGCTCTTCTTGAGTACAATAAATATAAAATCAAATATTGGATTGAAATATTGGCCAAATCTAAACATTTCTCCGATATGAATATACTTTTAAGCAAATAACTGCTAATACCATGTCATCCATAGCTACTGAAAATAGAAACATTAACATACTTATCAAAGGCATATTATCAGTCATTTATTTCTCCTCGATTTAAAAACGCACAGAATTTGTTAACGATTACAGATGTATTGAGCATTAGAGCATTAGCATTAGCATCGCAGTAGACTGTAACAGGCAGCCTTTATTTATCTAAATTTGGATGAATAACAGTTCCAGATGAGCGTTTCTGTGGGTGTTTTGATAAATCTTGCTAAGTACATAAAACTACTTTGGTAAAAATAATGCAAGTGACATTTACATCATCGTTTCATCAAAGTATTTAACACGCACCAAGGCAAGGCAGGTAAAATTGCTAAAATCTGTTCATTAGTCTGAGCTACAGAACAGCCACTAATCTTTCTGAAGCTGCTTTTGATCCAGAATATCACCCAGCACCATCAATACCACCAATCCATGTGTGATTGTGTAGTTTAAGAGGGCTCAGAATCTAGAGTCAGCTGGCTAGTCTTGGCTGGATTAAACACTACTAACACTGAAAGGTGGCACCACACTGCAGAGGGAGGCTGTACTCATAAAGGGCTTCTCTTCTACCTCATGCACTAAAATAGCAAGAGCATCACTAAAATGAGTCACTAAATAGGGCTAACTACGTCAAAAGGCTCCACGCCAACTCAGAAACCATCATTGTATATCGCTGAACCATTATGGAGGCCATTAGTGCAGGACTAAATACTAATCGGTACTGCAGCAATGGCCTATGTAATTAGCTGGTCACAAAAGGAGACAATTAATTCTTTCTGTGGAGAAGTATGCCCTGCTGCATCAAAATTAGGCACTGCTACACATTCCTACACAACACTTTCATGGATATTAACAATCTAACCAATCATAGCAGTTCCACTGAGCATACTGGGGTCTCATTGGCCAACCCATTCCCTCAAAGTGAGAAGGAAATATACTTGCAAAATTCTTGCAACCTTATAGTAAACCTCAATTCATACATTCAACAATTCATACATTTAACATTCAGCTAACTAGCGTTAATAGTGTATTTAAAGGGTGGTCACCATTTTCTGCTAGCCAATTCATACACTCAACATTCAGTTAACTAGCGTTAATAGTGTATTTAAAGGGTGGTCACCATTTTCTGCTAGCCAATTGCTAAAATTTTCTAAACTAAAAATACCATGTTTTGCCAGAGCAAGCATTAGTCGCGTCAAGAAGGAAAGAAGCAGTAGGCTATGCCACACACACATATTCACAAATACATACACACATACACTGAGTAGGGTGTACCCTAGCACTCTCTAAACTGTTAGTCTGTGTGTGTGTGTGTCTGTGTGTGTGTGTTGACAATATCAGGGTCATATTAAGACAGGCAGAGTAATGGACATCCATGTGGAAATAAAAGAACCCACCTAGGATGACTCATCAAAGAGGTGAGATAGAGAACAAAAAACACACACACAGCTCCCCAGCAGGAAGAGTTTACAGTTTGAGCTGACAGAATTCATGACAACCACAGTGCACTCATTACCTCACAAACACACACACACGTTTGGTATCACTATGCGTGTGAGGACAGCTGCAGTATTACATGATGGACAATGGACTGAGTAATACTACACATACACACAACCTTAACCTTAACCTCAGTAACCAAAAGGCAGTCTTTCTTGTTTACAAAAAAAAAGATGAATTTGTGGTGAAAACACATCCAGCAAATATGTCCTCACTTCCAACAAACTTTCCTAGTGTTATGAAGACATTTGAGGACCTATGCCCACAAAGAGACAAATACAAGGCCACACAAACGCACCCTGTCACAACTGGGGGAATATAAACCAGCGTATGTAGGTCTATGTGTGTATGTGTGGAATGATGCTACCATTCTACATATTTAAATGAAACGAGACTTAACACTTTTCTGCTAAGTCTTTTGGGTTTGAGTTGTCTCCGGCTGCTAAATACAGTCCAAACCAGTTTTGCTTTTCCCGTGTCTGAGTCACCTTCTCAGTAAACAAATGACGTATAAAGCCTGTGGAAACACTTTGAATTTTAGACTTTTTTTTTTCTTCTTTGTTTGAGAATGCTGACCAGCTGCTGCTGAATGTTCAGACTGATGTGATATCCTGCCTAAAAAAGAAACCTGCAAACCTACCCACACATGCATGAATGTTCTCTCCATTCACTCAGTGCATACTGGAAAAAAATAAATAGTGAGAGAGCTTAGATTTAACAAAAAAATTACTATACATGGAAACTATTGGCGGTTCCATTGATATTGATGTCAGTCGGTTGAAGGCCAATTGTGATTTTTAACATTATTTAAAAACAAAGGACTGTTTTTAACATAATTTTTGCTCGAGCTGTGGCACCAAGAATTGTCAAATTTTGTTGCCTTTGGTATTAAAAACCAAAATTCTGGCAACATTTCAACAAGACAATACATATTGTTACTTGCTGTATATGAGATTACTGTGCTTCATAGCCTTTGATATCTATATGTGACCCAAAAATGCGGAGGACCTGATTATGATGAGTGATCTGCTTGTTTCTCTGCAGCGTGGAGCTGGACTTTAAGCAGCAGGAAGATAAGCTGCAGCCGCTAATGAAGAGGCTGTGCTCAGCAGAGGACTCGCCCTTTCCCTCACTGCCTTACCCCCAGGAGGCCTACACCTCCACCCCCAAACGCAAGGCCAAAGCAGAGGCCAAGAAACACGCCCGCTGGAAACTCTGGTTCTTATGAAAGAACACACAGCAGGACCTACGCTCTCTTACTTTCTTTTTTGCATTCATTTCTCTGTCTCTGCTCTTTCCTCCTTCTCTCCCTCCATCCTTTTTCTCACTCTTTTGTCACGTTATCATTCCCCTTGTCACACTTTCGAGGCTGAAATGAAAAGAATTCGGCGCTTTGGATCCTGGACACTGAGCCCAGCTATGAAATCCCAGAGCTCGCTTTGAAATGAAAAACGGAAAAACGGATACCACTGGGACTGCGGTTGGTGCCAGAAAAGGAGAATTTTTTTTTTGTTTGTTTTTTTTTGTTTTTTTGGACTAACTTCCCCCAAACAGAGCGTGAAATCCCCCTATTTGCAGACCAGCAAGGTGAGAAATGAGATTGGATTAACCTGGCTTAACCTCACTCATTTAAATATATAAAATCAAATCTACACACCAACAAATATTCACACACTACTGGACAGCGATATCTCTATTCATAGCTCAGCTTATTCACAGGACCTGACGGCCCTCCTCTTTATATATCGATTTATTGCTTTGTTTTGTTTTTTCCTTTCTTTGTTTAACTGTCTCATGGATGTACTGGATTATCGGTCTCTCATCTACACACAAAACAGATTGAAAAACTGAAAAACTTCTTTCATGGATATCACGACAACTCTCACCATTAAGACAAAGCACAATAACACTCAATAGATACTATTAGAGAAGACTGAGGGGACTCAAAGCAGGAATGTAGAAATGGACATTGGTGAAAACAAAAACTAAAGGACATTCTTATTTAAACTATGGAGAAAAAAAAAAAACACACTTATGTATCAAGTTTCTATATAAACCCAAGTTTCTGAGGATCTGTACATCTACTAACTTTGAGATACTAATTTAAAGGGAAAAAAATGAGTACCACTTATTTTTCTATATTCTTAATATCAAGCATTAAATTCAGATTTTCTTATACACACTGTATGAACGTATCTTGCTTCAGCGTTTATTGCAGGAAAAAAAAAAAGAGAAGAACAGATGGGAAGGCTGAAAATTCCATTCGGCAAAGCAAATTTGCTCTATGAGGAACCACCACGTGCTTTTCTCCACAGTAAATAATCTCGCATGTTAAACACTCTGAAGCAGAGGCCATCAAACTCAAACAGTGCACAACGCAGTTGAAAGCTGGACTATATGTGTATGTATGTCAATGTGCTTGCGTTAGCAAGAAGGTGACAAAGTTGATCAGAATATGCCACGTTGTCCTCATCTTTAGTGTTTCCATAGAGAACTGGAGTTATAATGTGATCCAAAGTGCAGCCTGGCGCCAAGCACGATTTCCACGCCCTCCAAAATCCAAAAATGAAAACATGATCTTTCATTTTCTAATTAATAACATGCATCTTATGTAACATCCTAATAACGCTGTGGATAAACCATCAAAGGTTCTGAAGAACCTAGCGTTCTAAGGTGGCAGAGAATCTAATCAGGGCTAATTCCATCTCCGGGAACAGGGCTCAAATGCATTACAGAGCCACATTAAAACACCCTGGCTGTTCTGAGTACGGCACTACAGAAGTCAAAAACAGCACCTGACAGAGGAAGCACGTGCCAAAGTGTTCTACAAGGGCAAACCAACCCATCTTCCAACCACAAGCTCCAAAACTTCAAAGGATAATTCTGCTTAGCGTGTCATCTGATCTCACGTTCTCCACGCCACTATCAGATTAAACACCTTCTCCCACCCTTCTCTCAATGTTTATCTTGTATATCAACATTTTGATTTTCAAATAGTTCTACTGTAGCGTGAAGAGAGACCTAGATGTTATCTGTACCTTAAAGAAGTGCAATTGATTCACTATGTGCAATATTGTGCATTTTATACTGTTTTTAAAAAACAAACAATTTAATATATAAAATAAAAGCTGAGAAATAAAAAAAAAAGACGGTTTCATCATCTGAGTACTGTTATTAACTGAGAAAACTGAGATTACCTGACTAATATTAATAATAATAATGCTTGGTTAACAATAGAGCTTCGCTGTAAATAACTTTGTTTACAGTTATTTTTTATTATTTATTTGCACTGAGAAAATCAATTAATGTTTCACTGCTTCTGAACGCTGCTTTTGAAAACTCAATCGCACATTCAAGACAACAGAATGTGTCATTACTTGTAAGTACTTTCTGGGCTACCATACAGATCATCATACATATTAAGAAATTTCATGTTACAATACGTATCTCATATCTCAAGTCAACATTCATTATGTTTTTACTTTTATTGCTTTTATTATTGTCGCAAACTTTTTGTGAGGATTAATGTACACAAAAAAAAAAAATCATTTTCTAAGAAAATAAATTTAAACCCCACAAAAAAAATGTAAAAGTACAGGAAAAGTACTTTTCATGTAATTAATTTACTCATATGACTTTAGGAACAATGATAATTACGAGTAGACAACATAGCAATATTTCATCAGACCGTGATAAATCTCCTAAAATCACATTTCACCTGTCTGAGCTTACTGTGGATAACTTCACGACTGCAAGACTTATTACAAAGAGAGGATAATAAATGCTCTTGGTTAAGGATTTAATGGAGCACGGCGCTTTAAACATGTGCACAGTGCTTTAAACTACATAAAAACTAAAGATCATGACACATACTGTGTTTTGAGAAAATGTATTCCAAGTATTATGACATTTGTGCCATAGTACCCACCCTAAATGGAAGCCCTTTCAGTTTATCAGCATATTTCATTCCACAAATATATTTATAGTATAAAAAGGCATCTAATTCACAGTTTGTAACTCCCATATGCAACCCAATACATACGTAACATGCCTGAAAAGCTAATCTAATGCATACTAGTTGAAAATATTGCTGACACTGAGGTCTTTTAGAACGCAATGTTTATTAACACACAAGCAAAAACACATTTTCATGCAGTTTCCTGAACAATATAGCGCATTGGCTTCCCTCAGCCAAAATACAGTGCTGCAAACGGAGGTACTGCAAACATTCAAAATGTACAGTGTGCGTTAAAGTAAGGATCTCCAAATAAGGAGAAAAAGAGAGTGTGAGAAAGCAGCAGGGACTATTGCGTTAGAACAAGGGAAAGATGATGTTATATGAGAGAATACATAGACATTATTCTATTAAATCGATCATTTAAGTACATACAAGAAAAGACAGAATACATGCAACTCAGAGCGGTACACGACATGGCATGTACACACACACACAAACACACACACACACACACACGCACTTATATATATATTCCAGAGGACTTCAATGTACTGTCATGGAAAAGCAATGATTTGCAAGGAAGTCAGATACAAGTAGGTTCAGTAATGTGGAAACTTGACTGAGAGACAGGGAGAGGGAGTGAGAGAGCGAGACAGAGAGCGAGAGAGAGAGAGAGAGAGAGAGAGAGCGAGCGAGAGAGAGAGAGAGCAAAGAGGTTAAAGCAGACCAACTGTAGAACCATATCTGCATGCAGGACACATGCTGTGTGTGATCTGAATTCTGCGCTCATACAGCAGAAGCCAAACAGGGAACGTTAATGCATAAATCTGAATCTGAGGACTGACGAGCAAGGACACTGTGGCGAGGAGGTTTGCAGAGCAATGCGGCAGCATACACACTTACAGCGATGCTCAGAACTTTGTGAAGCTTTCAGAATTTTCTGTATTTCTGCATCAAAATGACCTAAAACCATCAGATTTTCATACAAGTATGAAAAGTAGACCAATTAAACAAACTAGATGAAAATATTCATTTATGGTCATTTATTTATTGATGAAAATGATTCAACATTACATTCTCTGTGAATGGCAAAAGTATGTGAATTTCTGGGATCAACAGTTAATGTGCGGGTAAAACTAGATTCAGGTGCTTTCAGTAAGTTGTATGACAATCAGGGGTAGCTGGGCACCTTGTTTGATTTAATGAAATGACTACTGAAAAAATATTTTAGACAAAATAGACCAAAATTGAAAGTTTTGGTTTAAATGAGGTGTTTAAATATCTGAAGAAAAGGAAAACACTGTTTTTAAGCATAAGAGCCTTATTTCATCCGTGAAGCATGGTGGTAGTAGTATCATGGTTTAATCCTATTTTGCTGCATCTTGGCCAAGATGGCTTGCCATCACTGACAGAACAATGAATTCTGAATTATACCAACAAATTCTAAAGGAATTCTCTAGGAGCTAAATCCTATAAGAAAGAATGTCATGCAGCAAGACAACAACTCTAAGCACACAAGTCATTCTACCAAAGAATGAATAAAGAAGAATAGAGGTCATGTTTTGGAATGGAGAAGTCAAAGTCCTCGACTTGACAGAAAAGTTGGGGAAGGACCTGATGCAAGCCCCAGATCTGAAGCTGTTCTGTACGGAGGAACAGGTTATAAATGCCCCAAGCCAATGTGCAGGGCTGATCAACAGTTATTGTAAATATTTAGGTGCAGTTATTGCTGCATGGGGTCACAGTTGGCAGTCATAGATTTGTAATACTGGATTGTTTTCCTTAATAAATAAATGACCAAGTATAATATTTTGTCTAATTTGTTTCATTGGGTTCTTTTGATCTATTTTTAGGATTTGTGTGAAAATCTGATCGTGTTTTAGGTCATATGTCTCCAAACTTTCGAGCCCCACTGTACATTCTAACATGCATCAGTGCAAACACACAATAAAATATATATACATAATGAAGAAAATGCCCAAAAACATACATGTAATTGCATGTAACCAAGCCCACAAAGCAACATCCACACCTGCACTCTTGTGCAACGCAGCTGAATACTATCTCGGCCACTGGGACTTCAAAAATTTAAGCAGGTCTTATTGGCCATTAAATAAAGATTGAACGCTTTAAACGCTTAAGGACAGCAGGGCTATTCTTTATGCCTTTGAACCGCCGCAGCTCACACAGCTCGCATGCATTTTCCACTTAAAGGGTCGGATTTACTGCAAAGCCTTGGAGAGCAGGGGTCAGCAAAGGGAACGTGCAGGAGAACAGCTCTCTGGAGGAGCGAGAGGTGCATTATATGATCCTTACATTAGGATTTCAGTGGCTGGGATTAAGAGGGTGTCATAAGGGGTGAATGTCTACAGGGCTGCTCACGCACAGAATGCATTAGCTGCTGCACGAAAAAGGGAGGGAGGGAGGGATGAGAGAAGAAAGGAAGAGAGATAGAAAAGAGAGCGAAGAAGATATAGAGGGAGAAGGAAGAGGGTGGAAGAGAAAGCAGGGGAGAGATTAACATGCATAAGGTGAGTGTCACTGCAAAAGTCAAGGACAGCAGCAGCAGTAGCAGCAGTATGTCTGAGTACAGGGATAACTGCTCTCACACTGCACCAATGGGTCAGTTTTCCTCACTCTGCACCTACAGAATACAAATACAACTCAAGTACAATATTAACAGACATCTGTACATACTAGTACAAATGTCTGTTAAAGTTGAGCCAGGTATCTATGAATTCTATGAATTCTTTTTGGAGAAGACATTCCTAGAAAATCACAACAGTTTTTAGTAAGCTCTGACGCAAAATGAGGGGTTGAGTGGACAGTTTCAACGTGACTGAAATTTAAGCTGACATAATTTAATAAGGGTGTGTAGCATGGGTGTTCTTGCCAGAGCAGAGAACTAGATCGCTCTTCAGTGTGTGGTATTATAGTGGTGTTATCCACTATGTTATCCAACGGCTTTACCTCTTTCAGACATGCAGTGAGGTTACAAATGCTTTGCGTAAATCCCTATTTTTGTTGTAATAAAAATTTACTACCGCCTCTTACTGCCACCGTTATACTTCATTGTTATACAAAATACCGCCGCATAGCTGAACATGTTTTTAATAAGACATTCTCTTGGTTTTGTCAGAGGAATTTCTGGTGCTGTGATGTGTACATCCACGACAGGTCAGAGCTGAGGCAAGTTCTCCTTAGGCGGTTGGCACTGCACCAGACGGGGAACCCTAAAGCAATAAAGCTTGTGAAACCCAAGCTGATCCACTAGTATTCTGCAGGGTTAAGGCAGGGCTTATATAAAATCTTTTGTCACATCAAAGAGGAACTTGGAAGACTGCAGAAGCCATATAAAAACAATTATTATAAACTCCTACCAAGGGGGCAATCATAATCTGAAAGAAAAACACTAGGGGCTAAAACCCCCGAATAGACTGGGGTCTACTTTTCAATGATGGAATTTCTAATTGCAGCACGCATCATAAACATTTCTTCCTTTGAAAAGGGCATCAGTGTAGCAACACAGAAGCAACAAGGAAGTTAATTTCTCACACTATAAATGACTGTGTAATTGAACAGCACTCTGTGGACAACCATCACTCTCTCTATTATTTGGTGATACACTCTTTTAGGACATGCTCAAACAGTCTTGTCCCTTTGGGCAAACTGTCATGGCAACTGTGACTACTCTGAATGAGGAAAATGATACAGTATTCTCTGGCCAGTCTGAGGAATATGACTCTTGACACACCTTCAGTACAGTTATGCCTTTGAGAATCCCTGCTAAATCATGTCGTTTGACATTTTTTATGCTTAGAAAAGATTAGTGACGTAATTAATCATCATAATATTATAGGCATTTAACTCACTAGAGGCGTCATAAGGCCTGGGCGTCCTAGAAGACAGCCCCAAATGGTTCATGAATACCTCCAGATCTTAATTAACCCTGGAACTATCCTCATTCTGATGCTAACTGATCTGTAACTGTATCTGATTAGAAAATTTTCACACCTCCCCCATCAACAAAATTTTTACTCCACCTCCCCCATCAACAAAACTTTTACACCTAAACAAACTGACCCCAGTGTTGCCAGGACCTGACAACATCTCTGTCGCCCACCTTTAACGCACACAAACTATTCCACAAAAAGTTTTGAGATTTAGTATCAGTAACTACAAGGCTATGAATCCTGAAGAAAATATCTAAACTCTGATATATTCACATCACTCTTTGTTTTTGATGATATCATTTCAAGTTTCCTTGGACAAAGGAATCATGATAAAACTAGTGAGACAATCATTTGATTTGTGAAGACTTGACTAGTGGTGGCAGCAAAAGCAGTAAACTCAAGAAAGCAAGACCCACAAAAGTCATTCTGCAATGCACAATATGAAAAGCAGAGATGTAATAAAGCACCACCACATTCCAACGTGTAAGAAAGTGGCTGATGTCAATCTAGTAAAGGCAACGTAAGGCTACGGGTTGGAAAGCAATGCCTCAAGAATATTAAAGCGATGTAGTACAGTGTAATAGAATTAATAACATACTGATGGAGCAATTCAGAGACAAAATGGTAAAGCTCCAGACTAATAGCGTCCTTTTGAGAGGAAATTGCCCATCATAGTGCCTAAAACATGTAAAGGATATGGTCTTAAATTCACAAACTTTCATGCTGGCCACGAACATATTAATGTTTCGGTATTCAAACATGCTTTTAATTCATCAGTTGGGAAATAAATGTGACAGTAACATGTATATAATGATGGCAATTTTTCAAAGTCAAGTTTTAGGTGACCATAATTAAATCTATTTCTTACTGAAATGAAACATAGCAGCAAGTCAATGAAACAACAGTTTACGGGTATTTACACAAACCACAAGCAATGAAAAAAAATGATAATAGGTAAAATAATCAATTTCAATCCTCTAGGAAAAAATTCCAAGCTCAAATGTTGAAAACTGAGGAGTTTGTATCCATTTCCATTTCTTTAACAAGAATTCACATTTAGGTTAATTAAAGGGGCCAGTAGTTGAAAAGTAATAAGGCAAATGCTTAAATAAGTGAGCATTGAAATTATTACTGCAATTTAAATCCACTCCTAAAAATGTAAGAGAGGGAGTGTGTGTGTGTGTGTGTGTGTGTGTGTGTGTGTGTGTGTGTGTGTGTGTGTGTGTGTGTGTGTGTGTGTG
>JBBPCZ010000115.1:42887121-42911325 GCA_037974445.1 Brycinus macrolepidotus | reverse complement strand
CACACACACACACACACACACACACACACACACACACACACACACACACACACACACACACACACACACACAGAATCGAGGCAGCGGTAGAGCTAGCTGGAGTGTGCTCCTCTGAGATAGTCCCATTGTGACTTTGGCAGCTACCTTGGCCCAGTATCTGGCAGAGGCAAATAAGAGAGCGATAGCTCCATACCGTGCACTGCTGGGTATGGCAGAGCCCACAGAGCACAATCTGGCTTCTGGGACAGATTCACACAGCCGGATACACGGGTGTAAAACTACTTAACCCCACGGCACTCTCTACCAGCATATGAGGGAGAGGGGGATAAAAAGAACAACAAAAAAAGGCAGGGAGGAGAAGGGGGCTTGTGGGGCTTTGAGCTGCTATGACAATAGTTTCGGTAAAAAGGGCTTAGCACTAGTAAACCATTCATGCAAAAAGAAAATGAAAAAAATAATGGCTTGTCTGTGCATGCGTGCGCGTGTGCATGCGTGTGCGTGCGTGCGTGTGTGTGTGTGTGTGTGTACATAAAGTATCCCTCTGTAACTGGCCACAGAAGCCAGAAATGGTGTGGAGAGTCCACCTTGGAGAGTAAATAAGAAGCTCAATAATCCAGTGCTTGCCGTGTTTCCCAAAGCCAGGCCTGGCCTTTAAATGGCCTGCTGAAGCCCAGCAGCTCTGAGAGAGAAACATCAATGCAGCCTCTGCCAGCTAGAGTGCACACAAACAAGGCTACACACATACATGAAAACACAAACATCCACAATCCCCCCCCAAAAAAACGGTCGGTAAAGCGTGTTTGTGCATTTGGGTTCAAAAGAGATTGAACCTCTGCAGGCCAGTTTTGATTACTGCAACATGAAAGGCTTCGGAAAAATGACACACTCAGACCTGGGTGTGGTGTTGCAGTGTGGTTAATTCGGGAAGGTGTTGCACAGATACAGATACCCACACACACACCAATCAGCCTAAACATTAAATCCACTGACAAGTCAAGTGAATAACATCGAATATCTTGTTGCAATGGCACCTGTGAAGGGGTGGCATATATTAAGCAGCAAGTGAACAATCGGTTCTTGAAGTTGAAACCAGAAAAATGAGAAAGTGTAAGGAACTGAGCGACTTAGACCAAGGGCTAAATTGTGATCACTAGAGGACTGCCTTAAAGGCATCTCCAAAAATGCAGATCTTGGGGTTTTCATGGTATGCACTGGTAAGCAACTATCAAAGGTGGCCTAAGGAGGGACAACCGGTGATCCAGTGAGAGGCCCATGGGTGCCCACGGCTCACTGATGCACATGGGGAGCAAAAGCTGGCCTGTCTGCTCTGATCACACAAAAGAGATACTGTAGCACAAACTATTCCTGTTTGCTATGATAGAAAAAGAGTCAGTACACACAGTACACCAAACATTGTTACAGATCAAGTATACCCCTCGATGGCAACAGTATTCCCTAATGACAGTGGCCTCTTTCAGCAGGATAATGCTTCCTTCCACATTGCAGAACTGTTTAGGAATAGTTTAAGGAACATAAATAAGTTGACGTTGGTTCCAAATTCCCTAGATCTCAATCAGATCGAGCATCTGTGGGATGTCCTGGACAAACTAGTCCAATCCAAGGAGACCCCACCTCACAACTTACAGGACTTAGAGATCTGCTGCTAACATCTTAGTGCCAGAAACCATAGCACACCTTCAGAAGTCCATGTATCTTTGGGTCAGAGCTGTTTTGGTGTAACAAGGGGGACCTAGACAGACACTATTAGGCAGGTGGTTTTAATGTTATGGCTAATCAGTGTAAATATATGGCAAAACAGCCCAAAGGTCCCACTGACACTATATTTCCCTTCAAAGGGACTCTAACATTCACACAAGCAGCTACTCAAACATCTGTGTGAACAAATTATTCTCATAGCACAGAATTTCACAGGTCTCATGTCTTTAGGGAATCTCTGTGAGTTTACTTCTATTCAAAGGTTCAGAAAATTTTCTATTAAGTAAAACTGTCCCCAGAGGAATTATTTATTTACACAAGCGTGGAATATTTGTTTAATATACCATAAAAATAAATACATAAACTCATACGGCATCCGAGATAACCTGGGTAATGGGCAACTCCTCCAACATAACAATAAAATATTACATTCAAATGAAACAGAAATAACCAATGTACTTTTTAAAACAACTAACTCAACACATTTCCATTTACATATTAAGAGCATTTTGCTTCCACTGTTAAAATGCTCTGTTTTCATTTTCATATTTTCAGTAAGTGAAAAAACTGCCTCTTAAAAGTATATCATTTTCTACCTTGTCATCCCAGTTCATCTAGTCTCACTAAAATTACACTGCATACACGCACTTATGGCAGTAATATTGGCAGTAATATTGGCATGTAGGTGATATAACAGAACTAGATTGAGTAATTCTAGTACTCATAATTACAAAAAAAAACGATATTCATGAAGGAACACATTAACCTGTGCAGTGGACAAGGCTGCAGAACAGTCTAGCCCGTTTCCACGACAACCCCATTACATTTAACCTGGCGACGTGTTGAGTGTGGTGAACTTAAAATAAATATATAATTAAATTCTGAGTGTGTGTATGTGTTTGATGGGGGAGAGAGAGATAAAAAGATTAAAACAATATGAAACCAACCAGTTCAGCACGTGGAGAGCTGAAGTTAATTCCATAATGGCAGAGAAAGCAGCTAAGATAGCAGATTTTATTTCAAGGGGCCATTTATGGGCCCAAAGCAAATGAGCGTTTTCATTTCTTTTTTTCCCCACAAAATCACAAGAGCGAGGAGAGCCTAATTTGTCAAATTCGCAGAATGTAATTCCTATCTTCAGCCTTGATTTAATTTGCCGCCCCTTGAGGCTGCTCATGTAGGCTGAGAGACAGGTGGGCTGAAAGTGGAGGAAGTGCTAAGAGAGGAGGCATTACGCTTTCTTACTTAATTCCTCTCGAAGATCCTTACATCACTATGAAATAATATTCAAACAAAATATTTTATACTGTTTTACTTTACATGTGTCATTCATTAAACACAGACATTTGTTTAAATACTCTTTTCAAATCAAGCCATCTTAACCCCCTGGTAGTTCATTTATTTCTTAATTATGAGTCATAGATTAAGATTTTTTTGGGCAGGAAAACAGTAAAAACACAAGACCTGAGAGGTGTGTGTGTGTGTTTGCGTGTGTGTGTCTTTACTTATCTTACCTGAGCTCCTTGGGATCAAAGACCAGTTTGACGTCATTGACGATGGTAGGAACATACTTCAACGCTGCACCCTGAAGATAAAAAAAAAAGACTATTTCAGTACACTTAAAGATATTCAATAGCTAATAATAATTAAAAAAAAATGCAGAACATCAGCAAATGGATTAGGCCATGTGATTTATTACACTGAGAAATAAAATAAAAAGGGAAAAACTGTAACTTCTGCAACAACAAGTATTATTAATACAGAGGTTAAAATGGAAACACCTGAGTGAAATTAGGCTCTGCGCACAGTATATGTAAAATAAATCAATCAAATAAAGAATTTCCGAGTATAAGGATTGACAAAGGCCTTGAATGCAATTTCCAAAAATCCACCCATGGTCTGTAAACCAAGCAGCGCTGAGCTGCCTAACTCGCCGCTTCCTGGTGCATAAACCAGTCAGTCAATAACTCGCAGAGCCTCCGTGCTGAGCAGATACACAAGTTGCAAATAAGCCTTCGCACACTGCCAGCCAAAAGCAGTAGAGCGCCTGATGAAGGCACACAGGTTCTAGCCTTTTTATCTCTCGCCCAGCTGTTGGTCCATCTAGCACATGGTACCTCTTTCTTTCTTCCTTCTCATTCACCCATCTATCTGTCAGTCCTCTACATGTGTTTTTTGGAGTTTCTACCCGTCCATGTATTTGCATTTCTACAATAGTCGCACACAAAAGGTTTTCAGACAAAACTAAATCATGAAGGCCATAAACACCAATTCGCTACACCCATGCCTTACATCAATAAAACGTGAGCCATTGAGTCATATTCACTTTTTTGTCAAGGTTGTTTCTACGCAACTGGAATGTGTCTGAAATGTAAAATCCATGGAGATCCAGTCAAATCTCACCATCCTTCTCTATAGCATTTTAATCTACATTTAAAACCAAAACATGCTAAAATGTTATGATCTTGTCGACGCAGTAGTTGCGGATCAGCTCTTGTTCTGCACTGAACAGGGTGAAGGCTTATAATGAAGGACCTTTTACCCGACGTGAATAGCAGTTAACAGCTGTCATTTTTATTTTGCTGTTTGTGCTTTCAAGCTTTAAGCTTGCTGTGAAACAGTTTGTAAAGAAAAGGAGAAAAAAAAAAAGAGTTGATATTCTGGCCTGAAGCAGTTAGTAGCGGTTACATGGTGCTGAGGTGCAGTATCTGGCGTAAATTTGGGGTAAATGTCTGCACACAATTAACTACAGGCAATACACTGCATACGTCAATCCATACACCTGCACCCTACATCACTTACACTCTATTAACTACACCCTCTACACTATATTATCTACAACCCATTAACTATGTCCTCTGCACTACATGCGGTGTCCCACTTCCCATCGCACATTATCTACACCCTATTAACTTCAGTAATACCCATAACCTTTAACTATTAACCTTCCATCCAACATATTTTACACCTGTTGACTACCACCCTGAACCTCGTTATCTCCAGACTACAGCATCCTAAGCACCATCACAACCATTCTCTTCTCAATACCAACAATTAAAATACAACCTCAGTTTCACACAGGCTGAAGAGTTATTACTAGAATGTGCTAAATATTCCAATTACATTCCATAATTGTATATAATTACTTAAAAGGCCTAAACCTACTTTTTTCAAGTATTTTCTTTGAGATCTGCATTTAATATACACTATATAGACAAAGTATTAGGACGCCTGACCATTACACCAACAGGGAGTTTAATGACATTGCACTCAAATACATAGACTTTAATATGGAATTATTCCACCTTTGCAGCTATAACAGCTTCCACTCTTCTTGGAAGGCTTTCCACAAGATTTTGGAGTTTCTGTGGGAATTTGTGTCCATTCATTCTGTAGAGCATTTATGAGGTCAGGCACTGATGTTGGATGAGAAGGTCTGGCTTGCAATTTCCACTCCAGTTCATCTCAAAAGTTCTGGATGGGGTTGAGGTCAGGGCTCTGGGCGGAACAGTCAAGTTCTTCCACACCGAACTCATGCATTAAGATTGCCCTTCACTGGAAGTAAGGGGCCTAGCCCAAACCCTGAATTAAGAGGTCCCGATACTTTTGTCTATCTAGCGTATGTGTGATTAATGTATCAAAAGCAGTAATCTATTTTACTTGTCTGTTTTCTTTTTTATTGCTTATTCAGACCATTTTTGTTGTTGTGCCTCTAATACATAAATGACCTCTGTTCCGTACTGTGTCTTTTTCAAAGTATTGTGTCTTTTTCTAAAGAAAGTCTGCTGAAACAGTCCTTATAACTGTAATGTGTCTGTGTGAATGGGCAGGGCTAAACTGCTGTAGGCTAAAAAGGTGGATATATGCAAATTAGTTGGTTAAGTCACAAATGTATTCAAAACCAGCCAGGTTTTGCAGCTTAGTTCCCATTCACAGACTGTATGGACAAGGGAGTGAACAGTATATTTAACAATTCTAACAATGTTTTACATATTATATTAATATTACATCAAACCCATTTCAAAACATGAGATCTTTATTCTAGTAGTAACACATTCAAAACCATTTAATTCTTTAATAATAAAATATCTTAAATGCCATGGTTAAATTCCAATGTGTGTTACTCCTCATACTTACAAACTGTAATAGAGAAGTTTAAAATAATTATTTAATTACATAGTTACATCAAAGCATTTTAAAAAATGACAAAGCAGCAAAAAAGATTATGCGCTTTCAACCGAATTTCTCTTCTTGTTAAGTAATTACAAAGATGTGAGAATTGGTATTTCAAGGCACATATGCCAGGAGGGATGTAGGAGGATTTACTCAACTGTTAACCTATTCATTACCACAGCTCAAGAAAACAACAACGCATTTCTAATGTATTCTGACCAAAACTGCAATCGCTCACATTCACAAAAAGCTTTCAGGCTCGGTCATGTTTCTTATCTAATGAGCAATATCCTACACTCAGTGGCCTGAGGCTCCTGTGGAAACAGTACCAACTGAATGAATGGCATTTCAATGCCCATGAAACCTGTCACAGCTGCCCATCTAGACCGCAATAAAATCCCAGATGCAGGAGCCTGACTGATTACAGAGCCCGGTATAATAAAGAGATGTGGAATCTACAGGGAGAAAGGAGAGTCCTATCACACCACAGGCCAGGCAGACGTGATGGAGTCCACAAATGAGCACATATTTCAGAGCCAGAGCGCCGATGTAGGATCAGCTACCATTTTTTTTCCACATATATAACTCCATCCACTGGAGACTAATCCGTCATCACTGATTGGTCACTGTGTCATCACATATAAACACGGGGTGGAAAATGTGCACTTCCTAGTCCTTAATGGCTGTAAATAATATATTCCTGCCTAAGGATATAGCACTGATTTTCAGGAAATTACATGACCTGGACAGACACTGAGAATGTTTTTTCCCCTCAGATGAGCTCATCATTATCCTCAATCAAATCAAATCAGTATCAGCCTTCTTCACTTTGTTCAACAGAGAATATGTGCAGGTGGTGCTACAGAACTCATGATGGCTAAATTTATGGGCACTAATTAGTAGCAATGACTAATGCAGTTTTTCTACCTCCTGATAAAAGCCTATTATTATGTATGTACAAGGACTGGCACAGCGTAAAACTTGCCTTGATGCAACTGTAATATTTACAAAAACTGTGGCTTATCACACATTCTGTGTATAGCCCTACCCACCAATTATCCATTCATGAGGGACAGAGTTTGGAAGGCATAGTAAAAAAAAAAAAAAGAAAAAAAAAGAAAAAAAAAGCTTGACCCATAACAGAAAATGAACATTCAGTGACGAATAGCAGTGCTTCTCAATCCTTTTCTATCAATAATTTCTCTCTAGCTAAGAAAACAGTTTGCGAATCTGCATAATTTTTTCTCGTTATTCAATTCTGGTAAAAAAAATTCAGCTTGCGTCGAAGGTTCGTGTCTCTGTCTAGCCGCTGCTTCTGCTGCTGTTACAGCAGGTCTCCCAACAATATGTTTTTTAAGACACAAATGCAAATTTATGCATCATTTTATAAACTGGAGGAACTCTTACACACGAGCAGCCACAGTGAGCTGCTCAGACAATAACTGGAGTGGAATTCATCAATATTATACGTGCAAGATCCCCACCTACATTTTGCGTGCCCCTCCCTAAAATACATACGTATGCAGGAGAGAAGTGCATTTTGCATGTTACCATGCACACAGCTCGTCAATTACACACTAAGGTTCAGGCATACCTGTTTATTATATAATATGAGGGACAAATGTGTCCAATTTTTGCCTGAAAGTGATGCAAAAGGCTTGGCACATTGGGCCCTGAGTGTCTGCCCATGTCACGTTCGCTTGAAGTGCACTATGGGTCAGTTTACTGGGTAGTGATTAAGCTTAGTCCTAGACTTCACAGCATTCTACATAGAGATTCGTTATGAAAAGGAACATTTAGTCCTTATAATAACTGATCGTAAGTTTAGTGAAAACAAACCGTAATCTGGCAAGATATTGTTTGAATAACTTTTAAATCTACTTTAAAATCACATCCATTTTAGTATGTGTACACGTCGATTTTTTTTATTTTTTATTACCATTTTATAATGTCTTTATATGGACTAATTATTCAGTTTGACTGACTTCAGATTAAGATATCCTGATAAACAGTGCATTAAAAAAAAACAACATATGAACTGATAACTTTGACAAGGACACTATGCAAAACACCACACACAGTCCTCACTACCTCTCCAGCTGCAAAGTTTTAGGCTGGCTCATGACCTGCTGGTTCTCTGTGTGTTTCACTTTTATCCCTCTCAGCTAGCGTAATGAAGATGAAGCAGAGCTGACACAGCTGAACAGAGGGAATTTAGGTAAGCAACTGATGTTTAAAGAGTGATTGGTGGACTGTTAGCATTCTCATATGGGTCATCTCGTTTAGGTAGACATTCATTTTGTTATTCATCAATCTGCTCTGTTTTAGCACATTTGTGCATTAGGCACTCTTTCTCTTGCTCTGGTAAGAAAAGTGGCACATGTGTGGTATGTTGTTAACAGGTGAGATTAAGTTACTTCCTTTGACACACATCACTGGCTCTGCCGGCAAATTTGCTTAGAGATCATTAACACGGGCCCTCTGAGTGGGAGGCTACACAGAGCATCCACAGAGGCAGGATAAGAACCTCCTGGAGCTTTCCATTTCATGGGGTCTCTCTTAAGCTTGATTTGACTGGAGCGGCAGCTTTGAAATAAGGCCTTGCCAGTTCAAATGTTTGCCTTTGAAACTAGTAAACTAGATCACAGACCAAGTCACCAACATTCGGCTCCAGCTGGCATGTCTAAAGAATGTTGGTGCTGCTTTAGCGCTTTATAACCAAGATTTTGTGCAAGTTTATTGCCTACGCAGGTCGCAGTGCTCTGGTGCAGAGTTAGACTGGTTAGAAAAACACGATTAGAGCAAGTCCCACAGGAGAGGCTCCTTAGGCTGCTTTCACATGAGACAAAAAAAAGGCAAAACTTAAAAACTAGCAAAACAAGTTGGGAACAGGGGAACACACCAATGAAAAGTACACGAGCAAGACAGAGAGCGAGAAAGAGAGTTACACAGTGACTGATATGGCGTTTTTACAGTTTCCTTGCAATCATACAACCTGAAGGGAAGCTTCATCTTCCTAAATATTGCCCCAAGATCTAATTTTCCAAAAAATGTTATCTAAACTAATTACACATGCTGCTCAAGGACTTACTTTCAGCCATTATGGACTGACTGTCTCAGAAACAGTGTGATTCAAGGTTAGTAACATGGCGTTAGAAGTCACAGACATTCACAACAACAGAGTTACGGAAGCGAAGACAGGAAAGGGAAAAAGAGAATAAAGACAGAATACCTTAAGGAGGAGCTAAAAAGGATGAGCCCAGAGGAGAAGGGCATGAAGAGAGGACAGATGAAGTAGAAGAAAAGAAAACAGCACACAAACACATAATCAGATCAGAGCAGAGAGGAACACAAAACATTAAACATACATCACTCTGCACTAAGGACGTGTACACTATACTGAAAATCATAGACCCCTCTCTTTACACAGAAACACAGTTCTCACTGGTGTATACAGTGCAATAGTCTACACACTCAGGGTGCATTTATACTTTTTAAAAAATACACAACATAAAAAGCAGAGTTTTATCTTTCTTTAAAAGAAAGTTCCTAAGACAACTAAAAGCAACTACGTTTTGATGCATGTATGATTGTACCTAAATGAGCCTTTGAATGCATTAACCTGCTTTATCCACTGAGATGCAAGCAGAGGTGATGGAACCTCTGATCTGTGGGGTTAAACTGAACACTGTCATTATGTTTTTATTATTCTATTCATTACATTCAATATAGCTGCCATTTTGTTGATATATCCTGTCATTAGACACCAGAATCACCAGAAAGTGGTGCTATTTGGTACCTTGACCATGCTGGTGCTCTCTGCGTCGCTATTCATCATGGTGCTGAAGGAGCTGAAGAGATTCCTCAACGATTCCATGAAATCTGCTTCACCCTTATTCTCATACAGCCTGAAAAAGAAAAACAAACACACACAAACATAACTCAGTGGCCTGGCCAGGGTGATAAACAAAACCTCTGGGAGAAAGACCAGTTGGCCGCATCCCTGTCCTTGGATGACAGTCTGGTCAGTGTGTGTTCAGTATGCTAATGCACTGCATTAAAATAACCCTCACTCGTCAAGCAAAGCTGCATTCAGAACAATGGCCCAGAACTCAAGACATACACGTGCACTCATGCGAATAAATGAATCTACGTATGAATAGAAAGTAGTCACAATAAATTATAATACGCTCTTATGAGAATCCTGGTGGTCTTATTAGCAACTCCACAACACTGACCAATTCTATGCTCATAACACTTTAAACATTCAGTCATAGTACCAGCTCCCAAGAAGTCATATAGGACCTGCGTGACCAACTCTGATGCTCACATCAGTTGCCATAAAGTACCAGGACAAACTCTTTAATTTGCTTTCCATTAACAGTGACCGATGGATGATACTGTGGCCCTCGTTCTCCACTCATCCCTTGAACACCTCAATAACCCCATTGCCTACGTCTGTGTGCCCTCTCTAATTAAGCCTTTAACACAGTTCACCCCACTAAGCTAGTAGCAAAGCTGACAAATCTGGGGATGCCCACTCTCACCTGTAATTGGATTCTAAACTTTCTGACAGAAAGACCTTGGGGGGTTAGGGTGGGGAATAGGAAATCAGCAGCTCTGAACATCAGCACAGGAACTACCCAGGGCTGCTGAATCAGCCCTAGACTCTTTCCTTTCACACTCCTGACTGCTTGTCCACCCAAAAACTAAGCTGTATTTTCAAAATTGTAGATGATACAATCATCCTAGGACTTGTTACAGAAACAACAAATCACACCAGAGGCAAGTGGTGAATGAGTCACTCGTCAACGGGAAGGAAAACAGTCTTGTCCTTAACACTGACAAGACCAAGGAGCTAATCCTGGAGTTCAGGAGGAAAACTCTCTCTGCAGCTTCTGTGGATTAAAGGCACCATGTGAAAACATGTTGAAACATGGTGAAACATGTTGGCAGCTTCAGGTTTCCTGGTTTGCAGATCACCAACAACCTCAGCCGGTCATAAAACACCTCAGCCACTTTCAAGAAGGCCCAGAAGTGGCTCTATTTCATCAGGTCACTGAAGAAAGCTGGCCTGAGTCCTCAGTCTTTTACCTGGGCCTACAGAGATCTTGTGTAGAGCTTCCTCACCAGAGGCATCACAGTGTAGTATGGAAACATTAAATTTAGGAAGAAGAATGCCTTCCAGAGGGCTATTAAAACTGCAGATAGGATCATAGTAACACAGCTCCCCTCCATGGACACTCTGTTCACAGACGGCTGCAGGAATAAACCATGGGCAGTTCCCACAGACCCACACCACTTTGGACACTTACTGTTGAGGTGGAGAAGTTTCAAACACCTGCTAAGATACCGCCATCCAGACAGCATCAGAACAAACAAAAAGCGCTTCCTCAACAACTTCTTTCCAGCGGCTATCAGACTACTTGCAAAGGACATTCAAGCTGGAGCGAAATATACCAGTCAAAACTCTAAATTCCCCCAACACTGGGATAACAGACTGGTAGAACCCCCCATCAGGCAACACATACACTACTTAATGACGATTCTTGACTTGCCTAACCAGTGTTAATGAGTCAATTAGAGCCTAACTTTACAAAAGGGAGGTTGCACAAACCTTTTAACACGCAATTAGTCTACCGCAGAACTTTACTTCTTTTAACTAATAAAAACAACACAATATGTAATTTTGACCAAGTGTGCTTAAATTTTCATTGTAATGTATATGTTGTTACTTCCCATTGAATTGCCAATACTTGCATGTATTTCTGCAATGACAAACAGGATTTCATCAAGAAAAATATTGGCTGCCTTCACTTAGAAAGCACACATTATTGAATCAAAGCACGTCACTTCAGGTCACACTAAAAACGTTCATAAACGTTCTCATTTCTCAGTGTATGTTCCTCTCAGACATCGACTGAGAAAAATGTACCACCACGAAGAAACGATCAGTAAACAGACTGAATAGGAACATACAATGCGTATCTCCTCCAACAGCCTTCACAACCACCCTCAATATACTCTGACACCTCACATACACCAACACCACACACATATTTCACATGCATAACTCAAACTAGAAACTATGAATAATTACCATTGATCCAAGACAAGCACTCAATTTCACTCAACTGGAAAAGCCAAAGGTCTGTAAAGGGTTTGCAACATTACAGAACCACAGAGAGCTTCTCAGCAAGAGTCACAGCAGTGAACTCCTGAAGGGACCAGAGCGAGACACACACACACACAAACACAAGGGCAGAGACTGCAGAAAGCCTACAGAGATTGAGACGGATTTATGGCATCGCTTCGAGGCTCAACAAGAAGTACTTCTGGCAATACTCAGTGTTACACACATGCACACACACAAATGCCAGGAACAGAGGTAAATCAGGACAAATGTGTCAATCAAATCACTCTTCCACTGCATCAAGAAAAGTGGCCTCTAGGTTCAAATCCCAGTTGTGCCATGTGCCTTCCATAGCCATAGGCACCCAAAAAACAACATGACGGTATTATCTGGAAAGAAAACACAGAGGGGTAGCTCTCTCCATCTTTCCTACAAAAGCATGGGCACGTGAGGCACATGAGAAGCATTTCATATTTTAGGAACTACACAAAGAAATTCAGGTAATATATGGCAAAAAAAAAATCATCATTGTGGGATCATGAGTTCCCAGCAATGCCACCATGATGCATAGCCATGAGTCCAAAGAAGGATAATTTTCCTCACTGTGCAATGCAAACCAAATTCAGCATCCATTAACTGATAACGGGGTTGGCTGTTATTGTTCTCCAAGCGTGCTGAACTGTCCAAAAAGATAAGATGGTGCTACACACGAATCGGAGGAAGCACATGCTAGCCATCACCCTTGAGGCACTTTTCCACTGGCACAAGGAACCGCGTCGTACCACAAACTAATGTTTTTCATTTACAAATAAAGCAAACTGTTCCAGAGCCGTGCCCGCGCTGTCACAGCTCTGATCGATGGCAGGGCTAAAAGCAGGCTGTAGACGAGCTGACAGCATCTCTACTTTTTGATTGGTCAAAATGTTGTCATAGGAGTCCTAACAAACAGGTGGGATTTTACACAACTAAATCTGACAAAAATGTCATCACAGAAGTCTACTGAAACTTAATTGGAGGATTCATAAGAATATATTACTTGAAAGTCTCTTTATATGACCACTACGTATATACAGTTATCCTCATTTTGCCTAACTTCACAAGATTAAAATCGATACTTCGATAGTCAGCTATGATGAAGTAATGCATGAGTGAGTTTGTGAAGCAAATCTGATTCCTGCAAAAAAAACAAATGAAGATTTATGTATCTGTAAATGATTGAAATGCTCTAGAGAGATGCCACTGCTAGCTCAGGTATGACTTGTAGCCTGTACCGAAGGCTTAAAATGGTTAAGCCCATTTTTGCTGTAGTCTCTCTAGAACAGTGAGAGGAAGGGCACTGTGTTCTCTCCCTCTGGGCTTGAAGCTCATCACTTCCTGTGAACTCAATTTATCTGGGGTCATTATGCCACTCAGCACCTCCCCAAACTGCGACCTGTAGCCTCCCACACAGCATGGCAGTCTGTTAGATACTAAGCCTGTCAATCAAGACAGCAGCTCCATTCCAGCCATCCTAAGTTCCAATGTGCAATCTCCTTGGAAGCTGGAGCCTACCTTTGGAATGGAACAAATGTGATTAGTCACAGGAAGCTTAGGCTGTATTTTCTGTTGATTTTCGAACTCTGTACAAACAGCTATAATGACTCTTTTGAGTAATACAAAAATTCTTGCTGCTGAAACATACTCTTACCTCTCTCAAAGCAAAAGGCTTTTTGCCAGTATATACTAGTGTAGTGTGTCCATCCAATTCAAATATGCATAGAAACCGAGGCTAATCAAAAAGACATGGCACATTACCTCAATAACAGCCTGATCTCGGCTGGCTTCCTGGACAGAGATTGTGAATCAGTTTGGAATTATTTTAATACATAACTGGCATAAACAATTTTGATACAGTACCAAGCTTAATAATCTCTGTCAGTGGAAAACTTCCCCACTACATGGCTCACAAGCGAATAGACAATTCAATTAAAACAAATGCAATATTTTGCAGAGTAGAATTGGATTTCTAGTCAGTTATCTGGAAATTAGATGAGACTAGTGAAGAGAGTTCATAACAGTCAGAACAGGAGTGCTGTTTCTAAAAAAGGCTTTAACTAAAATCTTTTCGTTAAAGTAAAGCAAAAAGTTATTAGTGGCAAATATCCAAGATTGGCAGTAAATTAGTGTTTATACATCATCAGTGTTTATACAATCTTCAATCAAATAATTAAAAGACACACTATTTTATTATATACTGTTGTATATAATAAATCAAATTTCATGTTTCAGAGTAATAGTAATAGATCTTGGGGTTAAGAACAATTAAATTCAACAACCTGCAAAATCTGGCTTGTTAAACACATTAAGTCCTTTAAACTTGTGATTCGTCAACAAATTAAAATGTGTGTACCCGATGATATCCAAACACACAAAATACATTTTATTTGCCTTTAGAAACTTGCCACAGACATAACCAAAAGGACTGCCCATATCCCAGCAACTAGACATTACTGACAGACATCAAAAGGTTTTGCCACCTGGTTCATCACATTTGGTGTTAGCATCTCAAAAAGCAGCACAAACTGCGCTACAGACACTCTCCACTGTCCTTTCGCATTCCGCCAAATGTTAGTGTCAACATTTGCTGGTTTTGTGGTGAGCAAAGAATGTTTTTTGTGCACCTGGAGACATTTGTTTTTTCAGTGGCACCAACAACATGGAACAGTTTAAACAGAAAATGTGTCACATAGTCCTGTCATGTTTGTTGTGTAAAGGCCTTCAAACCCAAAAGCACAAAAGACAAAAAACATGAATTGAGAGAACATACTGGTTAAAGAGGACTCGTGAGCGCACAATGAATTTGAAGATGTACTCCAGAGCCTTCATCGCCTTCAGCAGTTGATCTGTCAGCTTCTCTGCATGGTCCACATAGTTCTTCAGAACCTTTGTCAGTTTTCTAATAAAAACACACACAAACACATACATACATAAATACATAAATAAACCTACAAGTATGAGCTTGACAAAAAGACATTACACAGCCAAAAGTATGTTGACACCCATTTAGCTCGTAGGTTTGGCTATTTTAGTAAGACTCATGTATTAAATGAAGCGTACAGCCAAGCAATCCTACAGACTAAACTGGCAGTGGGTCATACTGAGGAGCTCAGTGTCGTTCAGTGTGGCACTGTCACTGTATTACACCTTAAAAACAACTCAGTTTGTCAAATTTCTGCCCAAGTCAGCTCCAAGTGCTGTTATAATGAAGTGGAAATGCTTCAGTGCAACAATATCTCAGAGCACAGTAGGCCACTCCAAATCCTATGACTCTAAAATGAGATGTTTAACAAGAACACACGGATGTGAAGTTCAGATGTCCATATAATTTTGGCCATGTAGCATATGAACATTACATTGAGCCCAAAATTCACAACTGTTATAGTCTCATGGTAAACCGGTGCTCCTGAAGCACTGATTAAAACGTCATTTGTACAATGAGAATAAGAATGAAATTTCAATTTCACACCAGATTTCTCATTCAGCCACTCATTATTAGTGGGAGACATTGAGGAGATCAACTCACAAGTATGCCAGGGTGGCACTGAAGTGTTTCCGGATGTAGGTCTCCAGAACAGGATTAAAATGCTGGAACTTTCTGTCTGCTATGAGCCCAATAATGAACACCTACCCAAGAAAGAAAATCTCATTAAAATATCATCCGACTCATGCCTACTTTCATTAAAAAAAAAAGACCTAAATATAAAGAGGGTAAGAGTGGAAAGAGGGAGAAGTACACAAGGCAGAACAGTAACATGAGAGACAAGGAATGGAAATAAAGGGCAATTTTCTTATTTTAGCTGAAGGGTGCTCAAGTCTTTTACACTAGCCTCTGCAGCATATATGACAGCTAAATTCATAACAGAATAAAGAGATACAAGTAACTGACAGACAGTATTTCATAAGCGTTGCTGAATGATCCACAGTTAAAATGAAAGATATCTAAATGTGTCAATTAAATAATAAATCAATAACATACTGCAGACTTCTTTAAAAAAATGTATATACACGAAATACAAAAATACATGCAAAAACCATAGAAAACTGTTAAAAATTACAAAGTGTAGTGAGAACTGTTCTTAAGATAATACACAGAAACAGGAAGCCCCATCAACAAGTGGCAGCCTGTTGAATTTTGATGCCAGTATTCCATTAAGGTGTGTAAGAGTGTGTGTTGAGCTTTAAAAATATTCCTCTGGGTGAGACAATATTTCACGACGCACATCCCACAATATCGTTCAATGAAAATTTGGCTAAAGTATGAAACATTGGTTCAAATACAGTCTGCACACATGTGACTGTTTGCAGATATGAAAACCACATTTATGCAAATGGACTTAAAGCTTTAAGCCAAATGTGTGTTTTATATCAAAATAATTGGACAGAGATAGTTCTTAAAATTATTTTGGTTCTGTGGTCCAGCATATACTTGAAATGAAATAATCACTGAGGTTACAGTACAGGATGACATCTTCACAGGTGTGTCTACAATGGGTGAATCATATTCATCTGTTTCAGCCCTCAATGGGGGAAATTTATGGAAAATTAAATGACAGCAATTATCAGTTCTGAAAAGCAGCAATACATTTATAAATTAAAAATAATGTGTTTTGATGTACTTGCTGATTTAGTCTTTGTGTAAAATACTGTCCTGACACACTGCTCCTTCCGCTACACTCACTTTATATAAGAATGTCTGCAAAAAAGCTAAATATGATGTCCACAAACACAGATGGGTATTAAGTACACAATATTTCTCCAGTACATAATGCATAAAGCTGTCTCATAAACAGATAGAACATGTGAAGGTATCTATAAACAAAGCTAAAACTGGAGGCGTTCATTAGTTTCTTAATGATGGGTAGATTAGCCAATAAACTGTGGACCTGCTGTATGGTTCTGTGTGATTATTATTAGTTTTGTTTAGATTCTGCACAGCTCACATTAACATTATATTATTGCTGAAAGACTAAAGTAATTACACATTACTGAAATACACATTTCACTTGATTTTTGTATAATTGATGCAATAAACTACAGAAAGCAGAATATATATCCATGTAATTTGAGACATGAGACAGAATAATAGGAATCACAGTTAATTAAAACTTGTAGGTTTAGACAAACACAATAACTCTTTATATTTCTACAAGTTCACTGTCATTTCACTTTACCTTTTTTTTTTTTTTTTAAAAAAGAAACATATACTACACTGATGTGATTCCACCCCCTCTTGTCTGCACAGATGAAGCTCTTACCAAGGCATCAAAGACCAGCGTGTCAAACGTGTCACTGTCAGAGTTTTCCATCATTATGTTAAATAAAGCATCCAAGGTGTCCTGCAAGAACTGGAGACACAAACATACAAACACATTAACACATATCGGCAAATCTCTTATAACAGCTTCTAATAGAAATAGTTTTAAATAAGACAACATTTGCCTCGACTGTCACATAAACAAGCGTAAAGTAGAACAAGGGACATCAATGCTCCAAACGACTGCACAAAACAGCAGCAAACCTACAGGCTGAGAGTCTGAGTGTCTGTTCTGAACAGATTTCTCATGAATCTCACACACGGTACAGTGAGAGATGCTGGTTCTAAGGTTATCATAAAATTAAGTGGAAATGCACACTCGTTAGGCTGCAATGACCGAGAAATGGAAGCTGGTAATTGGCCACGCGGTGGAGAAAATTAATTCATGGTTCCAGTTATTCTGTCCTCACCTTGTTGAAAAGAAAGAAGAAGAGTAAAAGTTCAAACAAATTTCAACAAGGACAGGAAGCTGCTAAAAAGCTGCAATTATCCATTTCCACAGAGACATGCAACTTTCCTTTCTAAGAAACAAAAAAAAAAAAACTTTCAACCTACCTTCACTTTGAAAATGACAAGTCTAGCAGAAAAAACTGGGACATCTCTGGCTTTAAACACACTACCATTTCCACACATTTTTATTAGAACTATATAATTTTTTTTATTTGTGGTCTTCGTGTCACATCTTCATATACCTCCAAGAAAGGAGGTTGTGTTAAAATTAACACTTATCATTACGCAAGGATGTTGCAGATTAAATGCTATTTGCCAGACAGCTGGTACACTGCCATTAGAAATACAGATTATGTCAGAGAACAACTATTCGTCCCCTGAAGCTGTCTAATCCTCAAAATAATGTTCATCTTGCTCAACCACACACACTAGGCCCCATAATCTTAAGACTAATTTTGAAGCTCTGGTACAGGTTTCCTGCAAGTTGAAACAGATACCAAAATACCATCACCTAGCAAACATCTGCCTGTGCTGTAAAGGAGTACACACTGTGAATGAAGAAGCTATAGCGTAGAGAGAGAGAGAGAGAGAGAGAGAGAGAGAGAGAGAGAGAGAGAGAGAGAGAGAAAGAGAAAGAGAAAGAGAGAGAGAAAGAGAAAGAGAAAGAGAGAGAGAAAGAGAGAGAGCCCTGAGATAGAGAGAGAGAGAGATAAGAATAAAAAATGGTATGTCAATATGAAATGGTATGTCAGCATTTTAACAACATGAACATCCAAGACGTGCGCTACCCACAAATCGATGGAAGTCTTTAAAGTGCAGAAGCATGGTCAGCATGCACACAGCTCTGAAAAGCTTTCAAAATTCAGTTTAAAACCGTATAAAATGGCATTTAGAAGGTGTTAAAATGCATCGACAAAATAAAAAAGTGAAGTTTAAATCTCTTCCACCAGACCTTTTTCTTTACAAAAAGGTTTTGTGGAAAGTGAGTGACGCACTTGTGAATCCCTCATATCAGTTCCTCTTTGAAGGCTCTACCTAGATCTACCTTCTGTGTGGGCATGCAAGTCTTTACACTGGCTCTAAGAGCTAAAAATTCATTCTTCCCACCATTCAGACTTGGGCATGACTCGTTATTGATGATAATATCTCTCTCTCTCATCAGAGAATCAGGGCAACATGGAGTGGAGGTCACAGTGCAGAATGAAGAATTTTTTTTCTATTCCTGCTGCTTCTCCCCCAACCATCCTTCACCATCGCCTGATAATTTATTGCCTTCACGCTGTGAGCTAAACCATCCAGCTGGGAGGAAAGGACCGCTAGGAAACCCAGGAGACAACGACTGTGTTAACAGTTATGTTTTCTATGCCTCAGAACAGAACCTATACACTGGTATGTGTGCAATGTAACAATAAAAACAGCTTAAGCATGAATAAATAAATGTTTTAACAACAATCTCTAGATCACCACATATACACACACAAAGACACAAAGACACTACGCATGCATGTTGCCTCTTTCTGTTCATTACTGAGTGCCTTCCAACTGTTTGGTAAAACACAGACATACTGGTAAAGGCTGCTACTGAAGCACTAGGGAAATGTCATGAGAACACTTGGTGTTTCAAAAATGCTGTGAGGACACTGAAGGAATGCAATTTTGGCATCTTCAAATGTTGCCTGCCAAACAGTTATAGGGTCAAGCAGTTCTCCAGGGGCCACAGTGGAAAGCGATGGTCGAATGAGTATCATGACCACAAAACCTCTTGCAGTTAAGATGATTTGAACTTAGGAAACTGCATCTGCCTTTTATGTTTCCAACATGAGTTGGACATTTACACAGTGTGTGCAAGATGGTCTCTGTCCAGTCCCCCTGTTGTTAAATTCCTCAAATGACTGGCTTCCAATGACTTCACAAAGGTAGAGAACCTTCAAGATTTTGTTGCCTGCAAGACTCTTCTATTTCTGTTAGAAATACTCTAAAATACCAGTACTGAATATGTTTGCTATAACAAATGCACAGCTGTTTTCAGTGACAGATGTTTAAAACTTAAAATCATGAAAACAAACCTTTGCTCATTTTTCAACACAATTCATAACACAAAAACACAGAGACATCTTTTTAGTTCCATTTAACACATCAGGAGTGCCATGGAAAATAAGATACCTTATAAATTTGCACCCCAAAGTCAGAAGTTTTTAATAGTTTGTTGTTTGTGGGATGGGAGAGAAAACGCATACCTTTACCACCTCTCCTCCGTCCACCTTCATGAGCTGACGCAGGTTCTGCTGGAGCAGGCTGGTGTTGGAGCGCCATTTCAGCAGACCAAGCAAATCCACTGCAAAGACAGAGAGAAAAGGAAAAGAGCACATTCACTACTCTTACCTCATGCAATTTAAACCAGCTATGCTAGAATAGGTGGATGTGAGAAGAGTACAATGCAAAGTGCACAAGGGTACATCGGCAAAGTGGCTGTGTCTCTTTGCGAGCCAAGCAAGAGTGACAGAGACTGCACTTGTCATTTATTTGATCATTCTCTTTGCTAAAGACTAATAGCAGCAGTTCCCAGATTTTACTTAGGGCACTCATCCAATTCAATTGGTCAATCTACAGCTTCAATATATGAGAGAAATCGTTTTGGTTTAAATGTGATGGCTTTGTATATTAGCATCATATTTTGACAAATCTCATTGTGAGTTTAGCAAAAGAATGGTTTGTGCAAAGATTTATCAGTTTTATCAGAAAGAGTCATGAAAAAGTCATAATCTCGATTTATTAAGCTTCAGTGCTACCCAGTCGCAATATCAATCAGAGCAGAGCAGACGGGAAACTTCAGCTACGGTCTGAAAAAGTGAACATTCCCAGAGCTGCAAGGCCAGAGCTACACACAACTTTGTGTTTTTCACTCACATTACTAAATAACACACTTGAGACTGTGGCAACGTGTTACAGGAAGCACGTGCATGTCCATGTTGGCCAAATTAAAAATGACCAAAAATCATGGAATTGAAGCTTCCATGTTTTCCATCATTCAGTGCAGCCTTCTGCAAACACAATGCTGCCTGCTGAATGACAATTTGGCCAAGTGTCCACATAGAATAGAACAGAATATCTTTATTGTCATTGGAAAACACCGGAATGTACAGTGCAACGAGATAAAATTTAAAGCTCTATAGATGCTTCCCTCTATTAAACACACGTGTTAGTTACAAAACAAATACATTGAACAAATAAAGTGTGATATCAAGTAGAGATGTATCAGCTGTCCCAGATTAGACCAGGATTTAAGGGGATAGGATGAATAAATAAATGACAAAGAACTAGCAGCATGGATGTGATCAATAAATAGATAAATAACTAGAACTAACAGTTTAGGTATCAATAGCAGCGAGTCAGTATTAAGAATAAATAATTAAGATGCAGTAAACAGTACTGAACGGTATATTCAGAAGAGAACTGACATTGCTATGGGGCTTACTATTCATTTGTTTTACCGGAGTAACAATAAAATACGACTGAAGCATGAAGTAAATTCCAATCCACATATTCAGATTCGGATAAAGTTATTTTAATAATTAGACTAAAAGGCAGCAAAGGTTGCATTCACCTAGCATTAAAGGTTTAACTAGAGAAGTGAGTAAGCTATTACACCAGAGAAAAAGGATTAAATAAGTCTGTCAACTATGGCAAAAGTCAAAAAATCATGCCCTTTTTCTCCAATGCTCAAAACTTCAACTCTGTGTATTCTTGAAAAGGTTTAAGCTTTCTTCTCTATAATAGATTCCAAGGCTCCTATATGGGCCATCACAACCACTCACTTTGGGATCACCATGACACTGGGAAGGATTGACATTTACAGCTTTTACCAGATATGAGACCATAGGGGTGTAAATCAGCAATACAGGTGGAGCCCCATGTCCTGGAATCCTTTCAGTCCTGGCTTATTACCTCAAACACTCATGGGGCAAGACAGCAGACTCAGCCATGGAATTCTAAACCAGACCAACCCGTTACAGCCCTGTAGGCGCATAAGTATGTATTATTGTATTTCTCTTTTGTCTTGGTAAGCTAGTATGTTTGATTTCTAGTAGTTTCAGCCATTAGCTCTCAATTGTAACCCTTTTATCTTTTATTCTCATTTTATTATATGACACTTGAATATTAAAAAGGCTAGTTTTAGAAGTCTTTTCCCATTCCTGTTGTCTTAACATTTTGCACTGAGAAGATGGCTATTTAACCTGACACAATAAGAAATGTTAATGTTGCCATTAGTTTTCAGTGTCTTGGTTTAGTGGCTGGTATGGCGTAGGGAATCAAGAACTAGTTCAAAACGATTTTATTCAGTTAGTTTTAAATTTTAAGAACTCATTTGCGAAAACTACTTACCATCATCCTTTAAAAAAAAAAAAAAATTATCATGAGTTATTCTTAATGCATTGCACAGTACGAACCCTAAATACGTTTCATCACAAAAGCAGTTATTGCCAATGGTCACGGCATTATGAGGTCATGTTTTACAGCTGAAAACGCCAAACACCAGTGCGCCAAACACAACCAGATTAATTTGTTCAGCAAATCTCTAAGCTCTTCAGCCAAAGACGTGCTGTCTGAAAGGGAGCTATTTTTACTTAATTAAAACAATGCAACTGCAATTTGACTGAAATTACCTGGAAAGCACAATTTAAAAAAAATGACTTATGAAAAGGAATACAGATTGAGATATACGTTTTGCAAATGAGGTAATATTCTTTTAAGAAAAAGAGAACTGTAATTTAACATGTTCAAAAGTTAGCAGCAGACATTCTACACTGTGTTCATATTCACTGATAAAGCAGTTGTGTTTATGCCGAAAACATGTGTAGGTCTCTTTTCCCCCCAAACATAAAACTGATCAAGAATCAAATCGATAAGCAGAATCGATCCCTAGGCTGACGTTAACCTTTTGTTACTGTTTTATGATGCAACCTCTGATTTAAATCCCTAATATTATGGGGTCACAACAAACCCAAAAATTCAACCATTTACTCAGACATCTCATCTGACTGAGAAGCAAATACAGACACACTCTTTGCCAAAAAACAAAGCAGTTTATTTTTTGAAGTTTTACCTCTGTATTGCTGCACTTAAGCTTTAAAAGGAAGCAATGACTATGATGTTATAATAAAGAACTTAAATTCAAAGGTATTCAGATTTACATTAACTGAAAGAGGAATTAGGAATTTCTAATGGTAACCGGAAAAAGGTCACATACTTAGTTGGAAATCCTTTTGTATTCCCTAAATTCTGCAAGCCACGCATCACTGTGTGATATTTTCCACCAGGTATTTTAAGCAGTCATGTTCAATTCTTTTGTGTTTCAGGGGCTTTTCGTCTTCAGTAACTGAAACGCAGGCTTAGTGGGGTTTGGAATTGCCAAGAGCAAAAATCTACACTTGCTTCAGTGGTAGGTTTCGCATCATTGTCCTTTTGGAAGGTGAAATTTCAAGGCATTTGGAAGGAACTAAGCAGTTAGTATGCTTCAGTTCACGTAATCAAGAAAGTTAAGCAATGTTGTTCCACTGGCAGCCATATACGCCCATGCTGCCATGTTTCATAGATGGAGCAGTGCACTTTAGATCATGAATAGTCTGTTTTACTTCACTTTCCTCATTCTATCCCTCTGGCACTCATCATATCTGTCCATAAGCCTTTTTGTACAGCAAACTTCAACCCAGCCCTTCCATTCGTGAAGCTCCCCTGAATCTCGGAGCACCATTCTGTAAAACAGCTGGTGTCATTTCTCCTTATGGCAGAGTTTGTCAAATCCTAGAAAGTGTTCTTGATCTCTACAGCAGTTTTCCTTTGCAACTGAAAGGATTTTTTTAAACACACAGTATTGTAATGTTCAATGGCCTACCAGCTTTATTAGCTAACAGACACATTCATGCTTAGCCACGTACCATACAGTATTAAATCCTGATGCTTCAGACTTGGTTATGAAGCATTTATTCAGATTTTTCAACTTGGCCTGCTTACTGACATCAACTCTTCATTAGTCCTCAGATGAGAATATTACATGCCACATTAGTTCTCTTGTGCATGAACTAATTATGCAATGAGTCAGTTGTGCATTTTTAAGGCCCTCTGAAAACAGAAGATGCAGATGTCCTTGAACTAAATCCATGTGCTGAAGTACAGAGCCAAAACAGCAAAAAATCTGACACTGCTCAGTTACTTACAGACTATTTTCATCCTTCGTCACAGACACCCCCATGCTTCATCAACACGCTCATCTTTCCGGACAGACACAGACACACGCACACACACACGCACACAAACACACACACACACACACACACACACACACACACACACACACACACACACACACACACACACACAC
>JBBPCZ010000115.1:42843757-42855440 GCA_037974445.1 Brycinus macrolepidotus | reverse complement strand
CATGTTGCACTTTATTCCATGGATGTCTGTTGTTGGCACATCATACACTCGCATCAATTGCCCTGAAGCAACAGTCTGATTAGTGAATTTGCTCATCAGCCAAAGGAACGTGCAGCTTATGAGGCTGTATACACTGTGGTATACAGTATTTGCCAGTATTTTGTTTTGCTTGCGCCAACGTTTTGGTTTAAATTTACATTTACAGCATTTGGGAGACGCTTTTATTCAGAGCGACACACATCTGTGCTTCGTAGTCCACAAGGAAACACGTCCCTCGTATTAGTAAGTCTAAACTGCTAGAAGACTAAGATTCTACCAGAGACAGAGTTAGTCCACCAGGGCCCTATCAGAGCATACACAGAGAAACCAGATTTTTTAATGTACGTTATTTGTGAAGGTTGTGTTAGTTATGGTAGTTTATGACATGAACATGCAGCTGTTCCAAGTGCTCAGTGAAGAGGAGGGTCTTCAGTCTCCATTTGAAGACAGTGAGGGTCTCAGCAGTTTTTACAGTCAGGGGAAGTTCATTCCACCATTTTCTCTAAGCTGAGAAAAGTCTTGATGTACTTCGTCTACGTTTGAGAAGAGGCGAGGCGAGCCAGACTGTGCTTGATGCTCTAGGAGGGCACGCCGAGACTCGTGGTCTGATAAGTGTTGATAGGTAAGATGGAGCTGAACCATTTTTGGCCAGTGGTGTGTGAGAATTTGATGTAGTATAGTTTAGTTGATCACACCAGCGTATCTTTGGTTTAATGGTTTCCTTTGTGTTGGTTGGGGGGGGGTGACCGGGGTGGCTGTTTTGAGACAGAACAGGAGCTGGCATTTTGGTGTCATTTCATTTCGTATCATGCAGACGTTTCCTAAACATCACAGTGCTTTCATTTTGTCGGAGGCTGTGGACTGAAAGTCATACAATCAGTATCTCTACATACATCCCTCATACCACCCGAGTCTACAGTGTTTAGCAGAAAAATAAACTCATTTCTGCTTGTTCTTCTGCCTGTTCATTGCCATTTGTACCACACTAATCTTGACCAGTCAATATCTGCCCAGAGCAACAACTTGTGGATTTAATCGTGTGGATTAGAGATAATATATGCCGAACAAAGTCTATACTTATCTTATTGTTGTACTATAACTAGCTAATATTTTAGAGGCTGGAACAAATTGCTCCTAATAGCTTCTTACTGTTTGGAGAATTACCATAATCCTTCCTGACCGGGGAGAAAAAAAAAAAAAAACTTGTATCTTCCTCTTGTAATGGCTCGTCGTGGCTCATTTTCCAATTGTTTGGAGACTGCCTAGAACATGAAAAACAAGACTATGATAATGACATCAACTTACTGACTTTGTAACTAAAGCCTTTACCCAGCTCTCATTGAAACAGAGAAAGCATGAATGAGGAAGTATGAACCATATGCTGTAAAAAAGCATCTGAAACTGCACGGAGCCACGAGTGCACTTATCTTTAGGCAGATAAGAAGATTAATAAATTCATCACTGACATCACATTTTATCTTAAGGCAGAGAAAGGCTTGACTAATTAATCTGTAATATATGTGCCATGTCCAAAAACCTACAAGTAACCAACACCCAAGAGATTTTCAAAAGCCACAATTAACAGTTCAAACGCTGTAGGTATTAGGTTGTAAATGCCACTGAAGCTTAGCAAAAACAAAGGCAACAAAAAAAAAAAAGAAAAGAAAATCAAACATCCAAACTGCCGGAGGAGCTATCGATTTTCAACCAAGAGAGGCCGCAAGCAAAATCCCCTCAGATAACAACTTTATCCATGTTTCACAAGCAGAACAATCAAAGGCAACGCATGTCACGATGCTATGGATTCTGGCGCAGTTGGCAGGATTTGGGTGTGGGTGGAAGATGGAGAGATAATGAGATGAGATATTGGGGGGGGGAAGGGCGAGCGAGAGAGAGAGAGAGAGAGAGAGAGAGAGAGAGAGAGAGAGAGAGAGAGAGAGAGAGATTGAAGAGTGCAAGAGAGAGAGAGAGAGACAGAGAGACAGAGAAAGAGGGTACTGCCCAGCATCCCTCAGACAGAGAGGGTCATAGGTACCAAGGCAGAGAGGGTTATGGGAATAATGAATAGAGGCCAGCCGGCTCCCCCAAGCTCTGGGCATTTAACACCCACACCAACAACAGAACCAGGCATGCAGAGACACGGCACGCCAGCTAATGCTGTCTGTTCACTGCACTGCAGAGAAAGATGGATTTACAGCATGAACATCCTTCTAAACAAGCAAACAGAGAGTTCAGGGTGGATTCTTAGCGTGTAGCAATACAAATATTTTCATGTTTTATAAAATTTTAGATTCTGAGGTCAAGAACTGATTACATTTTTGATATTTTGTGTGTTTGCATCTCTGATTATACCCTATACAGACTGGCTTGTGGAGGTGGGAGAATTTTTGGCACAATATTATACTGATACTGTTGTACCAATATCTATCTATGTATTTATTTATTTATTATTTATTTAATACACTTTTATTTTTATTCTGCTAAAAGTCCAAAGAACGGTGCAAGAAGGCGTTATTCTCTTGCGCTGAGATGTAAAGTGGAAAGAAAGAGACTCCTATAGCCTACATAACATGCCCTCTTCTTTTAATTGAAACCCCCCCCCCCCCTCCGTGGCAATCCTCACCCCTCTTGACTTAGCTCAGATAAATAAATGTTGTGAAATACTATATTTATTTAGAGTTGGACTTTTGATTACTGATGGACATTATGACAAAAGATGGCAAATGAGAGAAGAGACGAGAAAGAAGAAACAGAGAGGTGTGACAGTTTCGAATAACATTCTAACAGTTTAGAATTAAAACATTTATTTTTTCAACAAAGTAACTGTTTATGTAATTAAAGAAATGTAATTAACATTCCTCCATGCTACATAAACTACTGTCCAGGATTGCTTACTTATCCATCCATTCATCCATTATGGGGTAGGAACCTCAGCAGAGATGCCCAGACCTCCTCTCCCCAGCCACCTCCACCAGCTCTTCCAGGGGGACACTGAGGCGTTCCCAGGCCAGCCAAGAAATATAATCCCTCCAGCGAGTCCTGGGTCTGCCATGGGGCCCTCTCCCGGTGGAGCATGCCCAGAAAACCTCCCCTGGGAGGCATCTGGGGGGCATCCTCACAAGGTGCCCGAACCACTTCAACTGGCTCTTTTTGACGTGGAGGAGCAGCGGCTCTACTCTGCGTCCCTCCCGAATGTCTGTGCTTCTTACTCAATCTCTAAGGGAGAGCCCAGCCACCCTGCAGAGAAACTCATTTCGACTGCTTGCAACCACAATCTTATTCTTTTGGTCACTACCCAAAGCTCGTAACATAGGTGAGGACAGGGACGTAGACGGACCAGTTAAGTATCCGCAGCACTGCAGACGCCGCCCCAATCCGTCTGTCCAACTCCCGATCCCTTCTACCCTCGCTTGTGAACAAGACCCTCAGATACTTGAACTGCTTATTTAGGATGTTCAATTTCTGCCAAATCATTCGGAAGCTGGTAGGCAAAAAACACTCCAAATATATCATTCTTGCTTACTGTGCATTATAGAACAGCCCATGCTCTAGACCAGCGGTCCCCAACCTTTTTCATGTAAAATAGCATTTTCACGGACCGGTACAGATACAACTAAAAGTGTGTAAAAATACAAAGAAGCTCCCCAAAGATGTTTGTTTTTTAACTCATTTTTGCTAGCTTGTGGGCTAAATTTTTGATGTACCGTATCACATGACCGAGACAAGCGTTTTTTTCAAAATAAAAGATCTTTCAGACTCTGATAATCAATAAAATATTTTTTATTCACACTTTGTGTGGCCCGGCCCGATACCGGTCCACAGTCCGGTGGTTGGGGACTTCTGCTCTAGACTAGCAATAGCTTGTAATAAGCTTGTAGAAATTAGCTTGTAGCCCATAAACCACATCTCTTTAATTAATATCAAAGCAGTATATATTACAGAACTAGACAGATGAAACGTGTGGATTTTTTGCCACACAGCAGCCAGCTAAAAGCCAGCAAGAATTCTGATTCACTACAGTCTAAATAAAGTGACCAGTGAGTGTAGTATTAAGTAAAAGTTCCAAAAGAAATGAGAGAAAATTACACCTGTGTAATACAGTGCTCTATTCATGGGGAGACAGAGACAGGTACACTTTTGGATCAATGAAAACCCAGAGAAAAACTTAAATCAAGGCCAGATACACTTCCCTAGACACAGCCAGCAAGATGCTCAGGTACAAAGAGAGTCATTTGAGTAATGGTCACACACTAAGCCTCTGCCAAATGACACTCTAAATCTTAAAGGCTGGACGACTAAATCAATACCTGCTCTGATATCATAAAGAAAACGAAGCTGGAGAGCAGAATACAGAACCTAAAGAATGAAAAGTGACCACACTTAACCAGAAGAGACACCAGAAGTAACACCTAGACATTAAATATGTAGACCAGCACACGGCTAGGCTGAGGTCAGGGTGTTAACAGTTAAATTTAATACTTTTAATGACTTCAAATGACACTTCAAAACAAATAGTGATGTTAAATCTTTTTGAAAACTCTTCATTCTAATCCATATCAACAGTAGTTAACTGGGGCAGCTGGTGGCACAGTAGTTAGGGAGTTACCCCTGCGATCAGAAGGTCGTGGGTTCGAATCCCAGGTCTGCTAGGGGCACCACTGAGGTACCTCTGAGAAAGGTACCATCCCCACACACTGCGCCACGGGCGCTGTGCTCCTGGCTGCCCACTGCTTCACTTGGTGATGGGTTAAATGCAGAGAACAATTTCAAGCTGTTCACACTGTGTGCTGTGCTATGGTGTGGTGTGTTCACATGTGACAAATGGACATTCTGCACTTACACACTTTACAATTAATGTTAGTTTAATGCACACCTATGTTGTGCAAATGACACTGTATTATTGAACTGTGTGAAGTAAAATTTGATATTTATATTTGCTTATGGATTGCCTAAGTATACTGTTGTTTAAAATAACATTCAATGACATTCAATTCATCTTTATGCCATAAAAAACATTAAAAAATGGCCTATGCAAACATCCTGAAAGCATCATCAAGGACTCTTTATGCCTCCTTCTTAGCTAAAACCCTGGGAATTCACTCCACAGCAAAGTATGAAGCTGCAGGAATTGCTCTGGGACAAACAGAATCTTTCCAGAGACTGCTGGGCTATACAGCAATTGTGCAGTGTGCGGTCTTTATGCACAATCATGCCATTGTGCGCTTTGTGAGGTAGTGCACAGATTCTGATGATGCAGTCATGCCGCTGAGTCATCAGCTATTGTTGTTCTACACATCGCCACAAACGTGCACACAGAGAACGCTGGCACTCTCGGTCCTAGTGCAATTCTAGAACAATAGGGGGAAAAGATTTGTGCCAAGATTTGTTTGAAGGTTTTAAACACAATATACCCCAATTACACATCACAAACCCCCAGGACCTTAAGCAGGTATTATGAAGAGTAGGCTTTGGGGGAATGGGTGGAGAAGAGTGGAGACAGTGGCACTGATCAAAAGACAGGAAGTAGAGCTGGAGGTGGCAGAGCTGAAAATGTAAAGATCTGCACTGGGAGTGACGAGGATGGACAGGATCAGGAATGAGTTTACTAGAGCTGAGGAGCGAGGAGAGACTCTAAGTATGTCGGGAGAAGGATGCTGAGGATGGAGCCTAGTAGAAGGTTTGTGGATGTGGTGAAGGAGGACATGCAGGCAGTTGGTGTGAGAGAGGAAGATGCAGAGGATAGAAGGAATTGAACCGCTGTGGCGACCCCTCATTGGGAGCAGCTGAAAGTAGAAGAAAAAGAAGAGCAGGCTTTGGTGCTACCTGCATGGTAGTGGCATGGTAGAGGAGGATAATAGAGACCGCAGGTCTATTAGCCAAGGTCTTTACTTGCATCACACATGCCCTGCAAGATGACTACCCCGCTGAGCTTCATGAACGTTTTTACACAAATAAGCCAATGCAAACAACATAATGCTTATGCATGCAAGTGCACACACACAGCGGTGCCTTTTTTGCAGGAGCCGTGGTAAAACCCCAGAGATCAGCCATTAATCTTAGTCACACCTTCTCATTGTCGATGACATTCACTAAACTGCCATGGCATTTATGAGTGCATCAACAGCAGATGGGTTAACCACTGGCTGAAAAGATAGCACTGAACACAGGCTGAAGCTTTACAAATGACAGGAGTATTGTACTGCTAATTTGAGCTAGGTCAACATTAGGAATGTAAATGAGTATGTATGTGTATTCGGGGTCCACGCTAATAATGGAATCAGAATGGGTAAACAATTGCTAGAAGATCAGCATCAGACACGTTTAGATTTGACAGTTACTTTAAAAACCAGTATTTAATGATGTATTTGGGCTGCTGTGCTAAAATGTCTGCTTTTTTTGCTGCATTTTATCAAAAATTCAGTTTACATTTCTCTTTAATGCTAATATAGGCAGATATGTGCACATTTGGGGTGCAACAACTAAGAATTATGTTCAGTTCCAATTTTGTTTATACCTTCTTTACCACAGGTATAATCTTGAAAATGTATGGTGAAAATACGCACACGTGCACATTTGGGGTGCAACAATAAATAATTCTGTTCAATTCCAATTTTGTTTTCATCTTCTTTACCACATGGCCAAAAACAACATGCAATCAAGGCACAGTTTGTTTACTCTTTACACAAAGCTCATTTTCCAGATTCAAAGAATCTGAGAGTCTGAGAGTAGGCCATGGGTGTGAATTTGGCCTGACAACATTAATTTGCTGCCTACATGCAGCAAAAATATAACTAAGTAAAAAAGAGCTGTCATGAGAAAATGGTATCTAATGCTTCATATGAAAATATTAAAACAAAAAGCAAGACAGGGTTCAAGCACTTAGTCTGAATTCACTAAAGAATCCATTTAACATGGAGTAGAGGAGACTGAAAATAGGAAGATGACGTGAGAGTTCAGTTAAACCGACTAACCAAAAAATGCTGAAACCCAGGAACAAAAACCTCACCAGTAATGATTTCACATTTGACAGTGATGAGTAAGACACTATCTCGCCCAAAGATGCACTTTTACATGTACTACTATTACGTCTCGCCCTGGAAAATATCAGATCTACCACCTGCCATCTGAACCTCTTCCTCAGCATTGTAGCCTGTATGGAGAATTCAATCGAGTATCACACATTCAACCATCCTCAAAACTGACTTTTCTCTCAGCAAAACAACTCCACAAAGTGCAGAAATGCAGGTTATCCCAAATCTCCTCCATGCGTTTCTGCTATATTGCAGCTTCTGCAGATTTGTATTAAAGTGATGCAGGGCATTTCCCATCATATACATCCCCTTTTTTAACGTTTTCATTATTTCTCTGTGCTTTTCTTATAGTTTACCTTTCGCACACTGCTATACACACCCGTAGAAAATGATTACACAGAAGTACAGAACACACTTGCATGTCTGACTGAGCCTGTTTTCCATTTTCTGTATCAAAACAGTGTGTGATGTTTCTTAGTGCTAATACACACACACACTAAACAGCCACAAGAGTTCATACGACTGATTGTTGCTATAGGTCAACGTGTCAATCAATCAATAATTATTATTCTTCCTACACAAACGCTTCTCCCTGAGTATTCACAGCATCGAACGTGAACATGTGATTACACACTGAAGTCACTGATGAAATAATAACTGTCTTCTTACATGGGATTCCCAGTGTAAGAATTGCTTTCTTAGCACTTGCTCACTGACTGGTACAAAATCCAAATCCTTTCCCCACAGAACTCTCTAATCCACTCCTCAGAGAGGCACAGGCCATAATATTACTGTCATTTAACCCAAACGCTCCTCACTAATCCCCAGATTAGACAATTTAAAGCTGAAAATCTATTAAGGCGTACCGGAGCACCCAGTTCTCCAGAAGTGTACAGTATAAAACCAAATCAAACCAAACCATTCCTCCGTTTGTCAAGTCCTCTCAACCCCACCGTTTCACACACAGAGGGACTGAACACATGGAAAAGAAGGACTACCACAAAAGCTCACTTTTGGGGTCAATTATCAATGTTTGTCGCTGATCTAAAAAAAAAAAAAAAAAAAAAAAAGAGTGGGTTAAAATGCAAAACGTCTTTTAAATATATGTGTAACAGTACACAAGTCACAGTTTGGTTTGGACATCAAAGTTTGGTATAACGGGTAAAAAGAAACAAAAAACCCAAATTCATATATGTTAAAATACACTCTCGTAAAGATCATATTCTTACGTCTAACACTGCCGTCCCACAAAAGTGAAGTTATGCATCAAAACAATGCTACTAACAATACGTTTTACTTCTGCAACTGAGGAACAGGGCAGAAGGCTAGGAAATTGCTATGTTTATATCATCGCAGTCTTTAAACACTGTGTCAGGAAATGTTTACGTGAAGGAGGATGTAATGGAGGATGTAACATTAATTTGGGACAATATCAGTTCCTTCATTCAACGTGAAATATTCACACATTTTAATGAATGCATGGCACTTCACATAGTGTGAGGGGAAAAAACAAAGAATGGAGCTTCAACATGACTTAAGCTACATTACCAAAGGAATCTAAGACCGCTGCACTGGGATGAGACCCTATTAGCTTATGTAAATTGTATTTATGCAGCCATAAAACCCAACACTGACCCAGACACTCAGGCTGTGGAGCTGGAAGAGCGTGGGTGTGAGATGTGGAAGACACACATCAGACAGGCAAAGCTTTCAGACGAGCGAACAAAGCTCACCTTCAGCACAGAGAGCTGTGGGCCAGGGGAAAGAGGAAGCAACCCAATGCAAAAGCCACAGTCATCTCTGCAACAGTCCTGCTGTAACTTCCACCTTTCTCATGCTTTAATATGGCCACCTTCATTTTGACTCAAACAGCACTAAAGAAAGGGACCCACACGGTCAACAAAACATAACGGATAACTGCGCTGACAGCAGAAAAGGACTCTGACAACAAAAATGTAATTAATATACCAGTTATGCACTCTGTATAGTTTAAAATAACATAAATGAGGGCCATCCCTAACAATCATATTACTAATTTAGAAAGATTATGATTTTTGTTTTATGATTACTGAGTTAGCCAAGATATTCAGGCCAAATAATAAAAATAATAAACCATCCAGTAGCTTCCACAGATTCCAAAACACTTCACCAGATAAAGACAACTATGACGCTGTCGAAAAAGGCTTAAAAAAACTGAAAATAATAAGAAAATATCACAATGCTATGCGTAAGACGTTCTCCACTCTATCCGCTGTTTTTTTGCAGCTTTTCAACAAATTCACTGTATATATTAGAAAAGAACATCTGAACGTTCTCCTTGTTTGTCATGTATGCAAATACATTCACATTTTAAATATATTCTTTTTTTTCAAGTAGATAACAGTTAATTCCATTTTTCAAAGACAGTGTTATGTGTCATAAGTCCATAAGTGGGTATATCATATCAAGCATCTTAGAAGCTCATGGAGTCATAAAGCCTGAGGGCATGAGATGGCTGTCTACAAAACTCATAAGCACATAAGTGCACTTTTGAGAATAACTTTTCTATAAAATCCCTCAGGCCAGTGATACTGCGTTCCAGTCCAGGGAAACATCAAGCGGCTGTGTGAATGAAAACATATGCACATCGAATGAAAGTCTCTTGACTAGCGTGGGTGCTACAGAGCACCTGCAATTGGAGTGTTAGCTTGTCAGAAAATGCCCACGGTTTAGATTCAAAAGTGGATTTATTGGTTTGTTCAGAACTGATGAAGAGCTGTCGGATGCTTGCAAATATTCTCATACATATAAACACCTAATTAAAGCAGAACCAGATTTTTATTTTGCTTATTTATGGTCAGATATGGCATGCTCATCCATGCATTTAAGCCACCCTGACCAACTAACCAACCTGAAACATGCCAGGAGCTGGGGATGGGAATCACCAATGGTATTATCACAATATGATATTATCACAATACCAAGGTGCCAATTCAGTACTGTGATTCTATAAATACATTGAGATTGTATAAATATCCTGATTCAATACTACGTCAGATTTTTTTTTTGTACCATGTACCATTGTGTACCATGTAAACAAATAAAAGTTGTCATACCGCTAAAGCTTTACGCAATAGCTTCACAGCTGAATTGAACATATTTAAATGTAGCATACTCCAAATTACAAATTTCAGATTTCACCCTCAAAAACCAAATGAAGCATTTAAACAAGAATTAAACAAATTAAAACAACTTCAAATACAACAGAATAACTTTAACTCAATTCAAAGTTAACAAAAACCTCTAACTATATGCAATGCTGTGCTGCCTGCCAACGTGTGAATAGTTTAGAGTGCACCACCTCTAGAATCATCGAGGAACTGCAACGTTATAAATTATAAATGAAGAAAAAACGATTTTGGAGTCAGTGTGGCAATACATTGCCACACAAAAGAATCGCGATACATAACTAAATAGATTTTTCCCCCCATCTCTACTAGGTCACCTTTAAACGGCTTTAAACATTCAAACATTTTCTGCATTTAAAGGTACATTTTGATTGTTGAGTTCAATAATTCATGTTATTTTGACAATCCCAATGTACAATGATGAGTCAAACCATTGACACCACCAGCATAAAATGCTGTTGGTTCTCTATGTGCCATCAAAATAGCTCCAGTCCAAGGACTGCACAAAACCTGAGGGGGACCTGAGGTACCTGGCATCAAGCAGTTAGCGACAGATCCGTTAAACATTGGTGGGTGGAGCCACCACAAAATCTGGAGGCCAAGGTAACACTTTTCATCATGTTCCTCAAAACATTTGCTGCAAATTTGCTGTAAAGTAGTTATAAATAACAGCTTTGATAGCAACATCGACATTGAAAAACAATAAATTTTAGCCCACTCTTGGCAAAACATCTTCAATTCATAGTTTACGAAGGTCCCATTGCTGGACTTGTAATTATACAATGTAAATTTTAATGGAATTCAAGTTAGGTGATTGGCTAGGCTATGCAAGAAGATCTTTTTTTTTTTTTTTTTTTTTTTTAGAAAAAACTCAAGTTACCAAATTGGCAGGTGGAGCCACCAAGACTAACACATCCCAAACCTCCACACACGGATCTGTAATGAGATTTTCAGAACAATATCCATGAGTGGTCACAATGTTTCTGTACAAACCAAGCAGTGCAAAGAAACAAAAACAATTGTTTCCAAACAATGTTTATATGCTACACCCTCTTTCTTTAAAAAAGAGGAAATGTTTTTGTCCATGATACAGACCCTTTAAAATTCTCCTGCAGCAGTGTTTTCACATATTTTCCCCCTCTCTCTCTCTCGAGCGTCAGACGCACTCACAGTGAGGCGAGCCAGAAGCAAGGCTCATAAACAAAGACTCGTCTGAACGGAGCTTGCTGGTTAATTAAAACAAGTCTTTTTTTTATTTTTATTTTATTTTACTTTTTAATCACGGCTGCAGTCTGTATTTCTGTCCCTTTCTCTGCTTTACCACCAAACGCTTGCCCTTTGGATGCTTCAGGACTTCCAGGCAGAAGTCCTGAGTGAACACACACACACACACACACACACACACACACACACACACACACACACACACACACACACACACACACA
>JBBPCZ010000115.1:42814190-42824375 GCA_037974445.1 Brycinus macrolepidotus | reverse complement strand
CCCACACGGGCCTGCAATACAGGCAGCTGTTAGCGTTGGCCCTGCGCATTATTCAGAACCTACACCGCACACACACACACACACGGACACATAAAGGGCTATATTATCGGCCCACCACAAAGAAATATGCGAGCAATGAAGGACGGCGCTGCTCTACAGATGAAAAAAGTCAACAGAAGTGGCCATTACGCCTTTTTTTGCGTGGTAGGAGTGCAGTCAAGTGCTATGAAAGAATGCATATATTATTGTAATCTTCCTGGAGTTCTTTCACATCCATTAGTTCCAAAGTAGCCAGAAGTATTTGGATATTAAACTATTTGGTTTAAATAGTTCCCAACCAGCAGCAGAGCTCTTTCCCTCGCTTCATGCTCGCGACTTTTAAAGATGAGGCTCTATGCAAAGCAGAAACAGGTGAGGAGCAGCAATCAGGCGCTGACCCTGGCATTCACACAGTAAATCACCACTGTCAGGTTCTTTCCTACAGTATCAGCTTGTGCAGTATCAGCTTGTGCAGTTCTGTTTGGGTTTTGGGGTCAAGAAATGAATCAAGTGAAGTGAAACATGTGTCATGTGTGAACACACAACAGCACAGCAAACAGTGTGAAACTGGTCCTCTGCATTTAACCCATAGAATGCGAGCGGCACAGATCTGTGCCGGAAGTGCAACAAATGGTAAATCATTGTCATACGGCAAAACGACTCCTTACATGGAAGTTGCCCCGGTTTGTGTTGATGCTGGAGGTGTCAGACGTCATGCTGAGCTTTGTTAGGTGTTCTTATGTCACGTAGAACCAAAGTGATTGTAATTTTAAAAACATGTAATAATAATAATAACCGCTACTGGGGTTGTAAAAATGTAATCACACGCAAATGAACATAAAGAACAAAAATGAACAGATTTCTTTTATATTTGGTTTTAGAAACAAACAGATAAAACACAAGATCTTTGAACCCGGGAGAACGTTCAGGATAGTCTCCGCCCACAAGTGGGTGGGGAAAACCCGCAAAGGGAGGGGGTCCGGAGAGCGGCCGAGCGGCTCGTCGAGCGAAAGAGCGGCAAACGTTGAGTGTGTAGGAGAGCAAACACCGTTTATATCTGTTGAAATCAAATTTTACTAATATGCTCTGAGCTCTAAGGTTTAACCCATTCACCCTAGTGAATGGTTCACCCAGAGGTGCCCTGGGAGCAGTGTGTGGGGACCTCAAGGCTACCTCAGTGGTGCCACTGGCAGTCCTGGGATTCAAACCTGCAACCTTCTGATCACAGGGGCAACTCCCTTACCACCAGGACAGCAGCTCCCCCAAATCTCAGTCCACATAATATACTTCTAAAGTCCTCACCAAATACATTAATTGTTAGTAATGTCAAAAACCTTAACATAATACTCCGATTTGTTCAACTTGACTTGGAAATGTAACTGTCATGTTAAAACCTTGAAGCTCCATCGGTTTTTCATTCTGTTTTTAAACTCCAGCTGCCCTGTACATTGTGTGAATCCTTCATAATGAATGAATCAATAGAAACGGGCCAAAATTACTTGGAATAAAACCTTGTTCCATTAACATACTGCGGAAACCTTGAGTTCTGTGTGGTCGCCAGCTTATCTGCATTCTCCCATGAGCCCCCGCAGCTGCCGGTAACTGTGAACTCAGTGTTACTGTTTGCTAGGGTTAGGGCTGTTGCTGGCTAAGAGTGTCTTTGTGTGTGTAGTGTTTTGTTTTCTTGTTTTCTCTCAGCAGGAGACCAGCAGCGTTAGATAAACCCCTACCTTGACCCCCTGCAGGAGCGAGGGTCAGGGCTCTGTGAGTGGAGGCGTTAAAGCGCCGGAGAGAACTAAACTGTCACTGACGTGTCTGTCGTAGTAAAGTGGGCAAATCTCAAATTCCACTGAGTCTCCGCACTCTGGATTCCTGGCTATTTCCTGCTCTGCAGTCTGGAGAGCTGAGCCATGTTCGAAGCAATTGAAAAAGTATTTGATTTACAAAGGACCACACACCGCTGAATTCTCTATTAATGCTTACTTTATGTCATTAATACTAATAATTAACAGTACTAACATTCATGTTGTGGCTTTTAATAGATACTAGCAGTTTTTTTAAACAATAAGGCTGAATGTTATATTGATTTTTCTCCACTCTTAGTCATAGGAATGCTGCTGCAAAGCATAGCCTTGAGAGGCTTATTTTTTCATTCCACTTTGACATTCAAACAATGAGAGAAATGTCTCATTTCTACTCATATTTTCTGGGCAAATCTCACAATGTCTGTCAAATCTGCCATGCTAACTGTAGACTGTCTCATCGTTCCATTTGATGACTGGACTGTGTCCTCCTCCCTGTGATGTCAGGCTGGAAGAAAATGTAGAAATCTTTGTTTTTTTTTATTGTTTCCTTTTAAATTAAAATTTCTTTTCAATGAAGTTCTATTAGTTTAGCATTTTCGTGCACAGCTAACATTTTTTCATTCACTCATTTTAAACTGGACAAGCCATTCACTCCCAGCCACTAATTTCAAGCAGTCGGAAATCTGGATGGTGATCAGATACTACAGGATTTTGTTCTAACTAACTTTAGGGCGTTGCTCTTTCATTACATTTGGAATTTATTTGAATAAGAATTTCACTGAGAATGTCTACCAAGAATGTCTACCACCCAGTTGCACAACCAAAAAATTTTGGCACCTACTGAGATTTTCTACATTTGCATATGTTTACCGTTTACTAGTAACTTTTATAGCCAGAAAATGTCATATTTTTTATTCGTCTGACCTATAAAAAGCCACCAAATATAATTATAATTATAATTGGGATCACCAGACAAGTGTTAGATATGTAATGAGCTATTAAGTGACAGCCAATGGGATGAAACAGTGAACGAGTGCATTTAAAGTTAAAGGACAGTCTAGAATTTGACTCTGCATCACCACACAACCAGTTAATAGGATGTCAGACATGCACTGTTACAGATTCTTTCAATGTTATAAAGGAAACATCCTTTATTTGACATATTTCCAACACTGCAGTTTATGAAATAAATGGATAAGTGGTAAAAACCTGCAGTGTACAAAAATTTTTGACTGGTAGTGTATGTGCATGTTTTCTGTCCAGTCCTTCCCTATGCCAGTGCATAAAACCTAGAAATTCCCACTGGAAGCATTAAAGAATTAGGCACCAGTTTTACCTCTTTCAAATTACCAGGGTGATGCCATTCCACTTTTTGAGTTCAGGCTGATTATTTAAAACAAAAATATATTCCTGGCACAAATGGCAGACAATTCAACCAATATAATTTCCGCCTCATCTGGCCGTTGGAACATTTCCCAAAAAGTAAAACCTGTGTGATTTGGTGTTCCGCTGTGCACTAAGCCGATAAATGTTTTACTGCGATGCACAAATTAACATTTATGCACTTGGTGACAGTTCATGTTACAGTTATATAAGAAATTTATCACATGTCAGTTGAGGCAGTTTCTTACTGTTGCCTTACTATGCTAGAAATCTAGAAAATGTTCATTGAGATGTTATGATAATATAACCATGGCATATGATTTATGTAGTAATGAAATAGCTAGTTATGATAATATAACCATGACATATGATTTATGTAGTGATGAAATAGCTGGTTAGAGGCCCTGTTGTGTTTTGTCAGCAGCCTGAAAAGGTTTGTTTGTCTTTGGTCAGAACCGATAACTTTTGCTGCTCATAACTTTATGAGGTCCCTTTTCCAGGCTTATTTTTCAGTTATTAATCACTTTTCAGAGTGAGGAACAGAAGTTTAGACCTCATACGGAGACTTTAAAGCTTTAAGAACATTGTTTTCGTCTGTAAAGTTACTTTTTCAGAGATACATGGTTTTATTTCAACAGATATGCATTTTAAGCTCCAACATACATCGTGTGTCATATGATATTTCCAAAAACACAAGCTATTCTTACCCTTCCTTTTACGATCACTCATATACACAGTAAAGTTTAGATCTCACATTCGTTCGGAAATGGCGAACTAGGTCAACATGCAGTCTGGCAGACTGACGTTCAGCAACAGACGCTCCCGACATCCCAAAGGTTTGTTCAGGCCTAACACAGAGAACAGACTGTTGTGAAAGGTTTCTCCTTTCACAAGAGCATCTGAGACCAGCCAATGTCACGTTGAAGAGGTTCTGAATGTGTCTTGTGTACAGCAGCTGCGGTCTCCGGGAGATGTTCAATTTATGAGTTCACTTTGTGCTGCCCCATTCGAACGCAAGGACTCAACATCCTGAGATATTTCACAACACTTCTTTATCTCCGTCCAACAGCGTCTCTCATGTGGAAAACCCAGCGCAGCCCGCTCAGATTTATTCCATTTTCAGCTACTTTGTCATGTTTTGTTTTTTCTTTCTTTTTTTTTTTTTTTATAGAGGGGGTTGGGGGGAGGGTAGGTTTGGGGCTCTGTCATATTCATCAATGTGTCAAAGCCAGAATCCATAGCACTTTGTAGTGAAAATAAGACAGGCCTCTTGTGAAGCAATATATTAATATATTTTTTTAATAATATTTTTTTCCAGCCGGGGCTCTAAATTTAGTTGGCGGTCTGTTCTGAGATGTGTGGTAAAAGAGAGACAGGAAAAAAAGAAAACTATGTTTAGCTGGAAAACATCTTTTCTGAACGTCGCATATTGCCCAATTCTCAGGCCTTGTGGCGTAGAAGTGCTGAGGTGCATCTTTGCACGGAAACAAACGCGGCTTGTGAAGAACAGAAAGTGCCTCCATGTCTTCCCATCACCCAGTTTAGACTCTGAAATAAAAATAACTTCTTTTAAATAGAAAAAAAAAAACAAAGTTCATCTACACCAAACGCAGTAAACACAGAGACGTTTTCAGATTTGGTAAAGAAGGGCGCTGAAATAAAACCGTACAACAAAACTGCATGCATCAAAGCATGAGAGAATATCGAATGGGTGCAGCCCAGCTGAGCACATGGTGGCACATGGAGCCCTGGGCACTAATCTCTCCTCTCTAACAGCTTACGGACAATGGCCTCTTTCTCCCTGCCTGCGTCCGGTGCCCCATTAGTGAGGCATTTCTATTCACAGAACTCCAATGCTGGACTTCTGGACAGAGAGGAGATAATGATGGTTCAGTAAGAGTTATGGAACATGGAAATCTTGACTGGACACACAAAGGACCTTGCTGTTATAAATACTGATGTTCAGCATAAATTCGTGGCCAAATGTATCAAAAAATGATGCAATAATGTATTGCTTAGAACAAATAGTGAAAATCAGCAGAAAATCTGTGCTTTAGGGATGCGATGTATCTTATGTGCAATAGTCTTACCATGTACAATATCACTATTAATGTCAATATTACTGATCTACTACTGATCTCTACTACGTGCTATAACATACTCAGTACAGAGAACAACTCCTAAACACTATTTGTGTTACTAGTAAATTGCTTAGCAGTTAGTTATTTATATGTAGTATTTATACTCCAGTTTTTTGTGCATATAGTATAGTGCATTTGGTACAGAGTATTTCTGCAGAGTTTTTTATTTGACTTTTGTTTTAGACTTCATATTTTATATATTTCTTGTCTCTGTGTCTCTGTGTGTCTGTGCAGTCATAACATCAGCAATTTCCCCCCGGATCAATAAAGTCTTCTGATTCTGATTCTGATTCATGTATGGTGTTTAGTGGCCGAATGCAAAAAATGTTCAAGTGCAATCTGGAATATTTCGATAGAGACAAATAGACAAAAGTATTCTACCTTTCCAATTACAAATATGTACATTTACCACAGAATTGTGCAAAATCTTTATCATTGAGGGTCAACAGACAATGAAATCTCCCTCAGTGGAGTTCAGCAAATTTATATATACAGTATATATGCATATATCTTGTTTTTCCTATTACAAACACTGACATTAGCTTGAAATGTGCTCTATACAGTTGGAAGAGCATTTAAAATTACTGAACCATCCCGGACCAGCAGCGTCTGGCACTGAAGATCATGAGACTGTGTGGCTCATCTGGCACTGAGGCATGTGATGTTTGAAGAAAAAAGTGTTTTTTTTGCCTTTAAAGGGACTCCCATTACAATTCATAATAGGCCAAGTAATGCCCTCTTTATATATTTGCTACCTCAGAAGGACAGTGATATTCTTTAGACACAAATAGTTATGTAGAATAGGTTAGATATCAGTACTAACGAATGGCTTGATTAATGAGAAGACAGCAAATGGGTGCGATTTCAATTACTTTAATCAAATTCTTCCATTCCGGTACATTGCCAATAAGCACAGAGAAGGTCAGGTGGCCATTTGACATTTAAGAACCTTTTCTCCACAATGACGACAGGACAAAGTATTCCTGTGTCATGGCCAGGGCCACTTTAGACACAAGGCTGGGCTGCAGTGTTTAATGTCAGTGTGGGTGTTTTACATAACTGATATGTTTTTATGCTTTTTAAATACGGAAATTCTACAGAAATATCTTAAGGTTATGAAGGTGGCTATCTGGTGTTGAGAGGAGCAGCATAAATGAATCGCAAGCTTTCAGACTTTGAGTACAGTTAGGAATTATGGCCCCCGTGCAATAAATATTACCCCACCATTTTACAATATTATTTTTCAATTGTTTTTCAATTTTTCAGTCGGTTTCTTTCTGTTATGTCTCAAACCAGACACTCTCAAGGCATGCCACTCAACCCTCTATCGTCTAAATGTTTATGTGTGACTACCTATCTTAGATATTAAAGTAAATGAATAATGAACATGTCAGGTTGCAGGTTGTGAAGGATCTGCATGGACGAGCTGGTTTAGGAATAAGGGGGGAAAATAAAGAGACTTTCGGAGTGTGTGTGATGTTGATCAAAGCTACCTGGTGAGGTGTGCTGAGTGGAGACTGGATCGCTCAGTGAGTCATGGGTGTCAGTAGCTATACGAGGGGCCTAATAAAGATTTTAGGGGGTGTTTTAACCATGAGCCCCTTTGCGCCATAGGTGCCCACGCAAGCCAAAAAGTAACACTTATGAGTGTGCAACAAAGCCATGGCCTTATAGTAATATTAATGAGGTTAAAAATAATAATAACTAGATAAGCAGATCAGAGCTTCTTGAGACTTTTACATATAGCAAATGTGACTCATGAAATGTGACCCAGTTCCAAAGCTGACAGGGTTAATCTACATGTCAAATGAATCAGTTTCTTGGTAAATGAGGATCCCCTGTGGTGTCATCAGAGCTTATAAAGACACTCAGCACTGTCTGATGCACTGAGAGAGGGAGAGTTTTGGCGGCGGGTCGCTGAGTTAGTGTGGGATGAACAGGCAGTAGAAAGATCAACTTCTTGTTGATCCCGCTTCAGTCTTTCCCTCTATGCAGAACCTGTTCCTGAATTTTCTGCAAGAGAACCAAGAATGCAAAGACTTACAAACAGCTCAGATTAAGCAATTCACATTATAATCTAGTGTATTATGTACTATAATGCACAATTAGAGTAACATAACCATGCAAACTGAAACACTCCTGATGGAGACAGTAGATAGTAGTTGTTAAAATGTTACATTGAATTTTTAGGTGGTTTCTTTATGGTGCACCATATTGGTGAAGATATTGCATGAGTCCAAGCTGCTCAAGTTGACTTTGAAATTTAGTAGCCATAATAGATCCAGTCTGGTCCATTTCCTTAACATGTTCTTTTTCTCATTTTAATTTAAATAGCCAGATTGACATATCAGGTTCCTCAAAATGCATATTTTGTGAAACCCTCTCACATTTTCACACCTGTTAAAAACCTTGTCCCACTTGATCCATACAGTAGTACAGACAAATTGTACTGAGTAAGGGTTGAGGTAGGTAGTATGTAATCATGAGATGTAACAGGTTTAATGCAAAAAACAAGAAAAAATCCAAACAAAAACGAGGGATCTGAAGTTACATGAAAAGCAAGAAAATACAAACTAGATCAGCAAAAACGTGTGACACAAAACACCAAGAGTTTTAAACATTCAGGAAATACAAGAACTTAAAGACCAGCATTAACAGAGCGTTTTACACAACATTTACAAGGAGTGGGGCTACTGGACATTTTACAAAGAATCCAAAACCACAGGCTGAAACACAAGGGGTATAAATACACTGACTAGACAATGGAAAACACCTGGGCACGGGGGGAGACAGGAAGAAGACTCAGGTGAACAGTATAACAGGGGGGCAGGGTTAAATGTGGATAAAGCACATGGATAAAGTAAACAAAGGCACATGGAGAGCACAAACAACAACTTAGACGAGAAAACAGGAGGAAGACAAGATTACCAAGAAAGCCAAGAAACTGGAAAAGAGGGGAGAATGTTACAGAAATTATGTTTGGTTGATTTTCTAATTGAATGTAACTACATGGAACACATTTAAACATAGTATTAATATTTCTGCACATTTTAATACACAATTTCTATTTATTTGCTGCATTTACCATACCTAAATGTTTGAATGTGCCTGATTTTTTATTTCCAGTTTGTTAAATTCAGCAAAGAAATATTAATAGTGTATTCAATTTTGTGCTCATCTGTAGAGCATGGATGTCAAACTTGTTTCTTTCTGGGCCACAGCTCTGCAGAGATGAGCGCTTTTGCTCATCTAACACTCTGACTATTTTGCTGCTTGTCTGTTGAGCTGAATTAGGTGTGTGTGATGAGGCACACCACTAAAATCTGCATTACTGTGGCAGTACTGTGAAGTATGATATGTATGCTGTAGAGGATGTTAATATACATTTTTCTTAGAAAATTAACAAAACATAACCAAACCTTTGCATAAGCCTGGTATAATATACTATGGATAATATATGGTGTTTTCTTTGTACTGCTTGTTTACATTTTTTGATTCTGCATTGTCAATATATATTTGCACCAATTCTACCAAGGCAAGTGCACTTGGTCAGTAAAATGATTCAAGTCCCTGATGATGTAAAGGGATTTATTTTACCAATCATGTCAGATTGTGTGCACTAACATTAGAGGAAGCTGCTTATGCTATGACTGCACAGACACACAGAGAGACAAAGACAAGAACAATATGAAATACAAAGCCAAAATAAAACTCTGCAGAAAGTACTCTGACTTGTGATTTCAGCGATAGATGGTTTGGGTGACTGATTGTTGATAGAATATCATCATTAACACAGGAACAAATCGGAATATTGTCCCTCAGAGAGAAGGACAGACAGACAAACAGACAGGCAGAGACAGTGCCAGCTTCTAAACACACTCATAATGGATGTTACTGCAACATTTGGCCATAATGTTCTAGTCTCTGCTCCTGAGTGTGGTGTGTGTGTGTGTGTGTGTGTGTGTGTGTGTGTGTGTGTGTGTGTGTGTGGCACTACTTTTGGCAGTAGTAGCTGCTGGTTCACTCGTGTTTGTTTACTCCCAGTGAACACTAGCTTATACACACACAGCACAATGAGGCTGTTTAACACTGCAGAACGTAGCCAATAAGAGCATGTGTCCCATCCCTCAAAACCCATTCCACACACACACACACACAAACATATGCCTGTACATCACCACCACCAAACAAACCAGCATGGACAACGGCATCAGAGCAGAATATTTCATTAACCATTTTCATTTACATAGGAAACAATCTTTATTTGTCTTCATATAGAGCTCATCCAAACATTTCTGTTAGTGAAATAGAGAGGGGCATGATTTTCTCCAGCCATAATTATTCTGACACTACACAGTCACAGCCCATTACTTATAAACCCACCATGCTTGAATTTAGCAGCATCTTTGAAAGTCTGTTGAATGCAGACATCTAGTGGATAAGGCCTGTCACTACCGCTTCAAAAATGTAGTTCTATGCAAAGGTTGGGGCGCCCCTGGAAAAATGTCTGTTCATTTTTCAACCAAAAGTAAGTCCACACCTAGAGAGAATATCCTTCTGCACGATTTAATGCATAATTATTGTTTATTAGCTGAATTTGCACAACAGTAAAACATAAAAAGTAGCCTGTGTGAATGTTGTGGCACATTTTTATCATGTATGGATTTTGGTTACAAATACGTAATTCCAGACTAAGCAAATACCTACATTTTACACTAAGATCTACGGAACAAAATGACATCCTGTCGTGTTCGGGTCAAATCTGACCGATTTACAACTTAAAACACTCATAAAAATTGTGTTTTACATCTGATCCC
>JBBPCZ010000115.1:42789287-42801771 GCA_037974445.1 Brycinus macrolepidotus | reverse complement strand
CACTTAAGGGGAGTGGGGCAGAAGGACAGGGACAACAGAACACAGTCTCAAGTTAGAAGCATCTTTCCAAAGCTAAAATAACATCTTCTAATTCACTTTTACCCCCCGCCCCCACCCCCCTCAACAAACAAGTGGTACAAGTGGGACTCAAGGACAAAGATAAAACACAAGACATGAGCACCTTAATGTATTTGTTGTCTTCTACAGTGTTCTGTAGTGCAATATTCCATCCCTCCGCCTTATCGGTTTAAGCGAATTCATAACTTTTTATCATTTTGATGTTTTTGTTATCGTGCAACCATTGGGAATCCCTGTGGTTCCAACCCATTCTGACTGTCAGCCTAGCCGCTGATCTATAGGCTACTAAATACATCTCAGATTGCATAAGTGTATTGGAAAATCTCGTGCGGTACCAGTGTAGGATGCGAGAAGGCATGTTTACAAAAGAGAAAATATTCACTTTGACTAGAGTGTCCCTTTACATCTATGGCTCCTATTTTATTTTGCAGTAATTAGGCCCATTACACAAGTTTAAACAGTTTCCTGCAACAGTCCATGATCAGAGCACACCAAATGTGGTCCAGTTACTAATTCTGTACCAGCAAAACACATTTTGCAGGTGCTAAATGCTTTAGTATGTCATCCTGAATAAGCTGTGTTTGGGACTGGGTGAAAGCCTGGTGCATTTTTAATGCCTCTTCACTCTGCGCGCTCTTGGCCCAGTTTTCTGCAGCCATTGCAGTGTTAAGATGGGCTTAAATGTGAGAGAGAGAGTGAGAGAGAGAGAGTGTTTTGAAGCGCCACTCGCTCTGCCATTTCACAATGACCTTTGTGCTCCGGAGCATCTGGGGGGAACTGTCTCCTTCAAACAAGGGAGTGGTTCTGTAATATCACCAGACAGTTGACACACTTTGCGACAGGCTCTGTTTCAAGAGCCAATCTGACAGCGTGTCTCCCTCCATGCGCAGAAGAGAAAGCTCCTGTTGAGCAGGAGACGGTTAAGTATGATTCTGGATCTCGCAGCGGAGAGATCACATCACATCAGTGCACTGCCAGACATGGGATCATAGTGGAGCATCAGTCAGCTGTCGTGCTAACGCTCATGTGTTTGGCACTAAGGGCAGGGTGAAGAGAGAGAGAGAGAGACTTGGTGACATGTCATGACTTCAGACTTCACATGGTCATGTGGGTCAATATGATTTATTTCAGTATGTATTTTGGGAAATTTGATTAAAAACAAAAGTTTTTCTCGAGCAACTTACGCCATGTAAATCTCTACCAAAAGATGCTTGCATTATATATTTACTGTTGTCAGACATTCATGTCTGTACTTTGGGTAAAAAAGTGTTATATCTGTTATCAAAACCTTATATTTTGGAAATGGTAACTTTACTCAAGAAGGACAAAATACATACTCAAAAAACATACCTTAATAGGACAAGGAAAGGAAAACAAGAACAGAGGAGGAAAAACACCTAAGAAACTTCACTTTGAGTCAAGGAAAGGAAAAAGAAAGGAATAGAAAAAAAATCCATTAGAATTTTACACAAGATAAAGGGCAGTTTAATTTACAAAGACAGAACAAAACATAAACTCTAGCGAAGGGTCCACTGATAACACAAAAACACGATAATCAACAGGGTTGAAACAAAGACATAGGCGAGGCGTGATAACTGAAGATACAGTAATAGAAACAGACAATCCACACAGAGTGAAACACAGGGGTATATATACTAACGAGACCTTTGCAGGCGAGGAGACAAGAACAAGAGACAGGTGAACAGGATAACAAGGGGGTGGAGCTAAGACGGGGCTAAGACCGAAAATAACAACAGACACACACGGGCGACAAACACATGGCAAACGTAAACAATGACATACTCAAAGAACGGGCACACGTCACAGGGAAAATGTGTTACAAGAGAGAATTATTGATTCAATCTGTGATATAACCCTGCAAACACTGTGATTTAAATGGGAATTATATGGAATTTTAAATAAAATAATTTAAACATTTTCGTAAAAACTAAATCTGTTTAGTGTCTTCTCAGTCCATATGCATGTTTTAACCTACCAAGATAGTGCTGTGATTAATGTGTAGAGAAGTCTATGGCAAATGCAAAAGCCCTCCAGAAAATCAATACTTTGATAATCCTGGCCATGACTTTAATGACTTCAGGAGTCGGTAATCTACTGATCCAGAACCAGAAGGAGTAGCCCACATCCACGAGCTCTGATTATCCCCTCTGCCTTGCTCTGTGGTCCAAAAGGACTTGTAAATTTAGTCTTCTGAACGGCCTGGAAGCACGGATCAGTGAGCGCTGAATATCTGAGAGCTGCTCTGTGCCCCCAGAGCACAGTGCTGAAGTCTTCCACGTGGAGGAATCATGCTTCGCCGGCTTATTGCAGGACCAGGTGTGGTGGAGTGTCCAGACGCACAACAGCCCAGGGAGAGAGAGGCTGATATCCCCAAGGAGGTGATCCATCACCCAGCCATTTAACCACCACCTCCACCCCACCCACTCGCTCTGTGTGGCCTCAGAGGCTCGAACGGTCCGGCCAGGAGGAGCAGCAGAACAATTGCAGACCCTTAGCCAAACTCAGGGCCACCCATCTAAAACTGGAGACTGTTCAAGAAACGCGTCTGCTTCCAGACACTAAATCTGACGCTTCCTTTAATTGATGACAAAATTGTGTCAATTTGGTGTTCAAAAGAAAGAAAAATGATTTTACGCCACGGAGAGTCAGACTTGCACACAGATCCTGTTAACTGACTTATAACATGATTTGGACTCTCCACTCCAAGCTAATTTCAGCCTAAGGAGAAAAATACAAATCAGACAGATTAAATTAGAGACATCAGCCTCCATGTGGTTGATTAATTAAATGAATGAATTAAATTAATAGATAATACTAATTAATCAAATGGAATTAATTAAATTAACCTCAGTGTGGCAAATGTGGCAAATCTTTGGTTTCTTATCTTGCCTGTTTGTCTGTGAGTTTTGTTGTAGTCATGCTGGTCATTATAGCCGTCCTCCTACAGCTCTCAGCATGATCAGCCTAGTTACAGCTTCAAATAACGAGCTTTTGATTGTAGAAAAACCTTTATTCTGACGACAGGAATGAAACGCTATATGCAGTAAGTGCAGTCTTTAAAGGAAAGAGGAAACCGTCTCGAAATGGGGTGTAGTTTATATAGCAAGCTTACTAATTTAGTACACTGACTAATTTAGCTGAAGTTGGCAGCCAATCCAGCTGAAGTTACAAATCACAGCCCTTTAAAACTTACTAACACTTTAGCTGCACTAGCTGTTGCACTAACTAGCTACCATACGTGCTAGACGAATTACAGACTAAAGTAAAGTAAAGTGGCCCCTTATAGTCACACGTGAACACACCACAGCACACAGTGTAAACTTCTTTCTCTGTATTTAACCCATTCACCAAGTGAAGCAGCGGGCAGCCAGGAACACAGCACCCAGGGAGCAGTGTGTGGGGACGGTACCTTGCTCAAGGGTACCTCAGTGGTGTCACTAGCAGTCCTGGGATTCAAACCCACGGCCTTCCGATTGCAGAGGCAACTCCCTAGACCACCAGCTGAACCAACTGTTCTAACCAACTGTTTCAAGTCCCCCCTCCCCCCTTTTTGTAGTGCAGTGCTTCAGTTCTGTCTGGAGGTTCTTCTGTAATGAAAGGCTCTTTATTTGAAGCTGTGTTGAACCTGATAGTTTTTTTTGGAGGGAGGGACTTGACACTCGACTCGTACCCTAGAGTCTTGAGACTCGAGTCAGACTCATACTTTAAAGCATCCAGGCTAGACCCAGATTTATACCCCAGAGACTTGAGACTCGACTCGTACCCTAGAGCCTTGAGACTCGAGTCAGACTCATACCTCAAAGCATCCAGACTAGACCACGATTTATACCCCAGAGACTTGAGATTCGACTTGGACTCACAAGAAGGGACTTGTGAACATAGATCCTTTTAATGATGAAGAATGGAAAGACATCCAGTGACGATGAGGTTGATTTTGTCTTATTTTTTCAAAGGTAAAGGAAAAGAAAGCATTGTCGCTGCACTCTTGTGCATAGTCTTTTTGGCAACAGTCATAGACCCACCGTTTTGATTGCCAAGTTGTTCTATCATTTCCTGACAGATATTATGTTCTTTAGTTCTCTGGTAATTTATTGTCTAATTCTCCATGCTCTTAGATGAACCCTAAGAGCCTGTGAACAGACAGTTTTATCCAAAAATCATGTGAGCTTGAGCTGTTTTTAATTTGGTTGTTTTTTAATGTGTCACAAAAGATGCTGAAGTCCAACTTGGATGAGTTTTGATTCAGTTTTGTCAAAGAGAAGCATAATTTATTTAGAAGGTTTATCAGAATCAGAATCAGAAAACTATTGATCCCAGAGGAAACTGCTTGTGCTGTAACTTCACAGACAGAGACACAAAGACAAGAACAGTATAAAATATCATTTTAAAGCCAAAATAAATCTCCAGAAAATGCTTTAAAAACAAAATGTTGTAGTCAGTAAGAGAGGTGGAAAAGAATACTATAGATAAATAAATAAAATTACTGCTGAAGTAGTTTACTAGTGGTTTGGAGTTGTTCTCTATACCGGGTCTGCACATAATAGTGACATAAGTAGTGATATTACACATGATAAGATTATTGCACATAACAATAAAGATATTGCACATGAGAGAGGATAAGATCACCCTTTGTTAATCCCACAGGTGGGAAATGTTGCGTTGTTGCAGCAACAAAGTGGACAGTACAAAAGAAGAAAAGTAGACGCAGCATAACCAATAGAATAAAAACTATACAATATAACAGTACGCTATACAAACTGGAAATAAACTGTACGCTATACAAAATATATAAATATATAAACTTATATGTATGCATATGAATATATGAGTATATGCAATACTGATTTTGGGTCCATAGTTCACCTTTAGACCTCACTATGATGTCTTTGAGTCTTCTTTCTGAATGTTACCCATCTAGAGACAGCAGTTAGGCATTGTAAGGGACCAGACTCTTCTCATGCAGTCAGTTGTCGAGGGCATGTTCGTGGATCTTTGATCAAAGCCAAGGGCTCCACATGACTCACTGTGACCCCATTTCTGCGGCTGTTCCTCAGCTTTGTTGAAAGGTCATGAGAGGTTATCTGAGTGTGCTCTGGCTCCTCTCAGTGGCCTCTTTTCCACACAAGAGCATATGGTGGAGCTACTGCCCACCCTGCGTGCCAGAACCCAGGGGCAGACGTCCGTTGGGTCTTAGTGCCCGGCCATGCACCTCTACACTACATGCCCCCTTTCGGTAAAAACTGAGAAATATTCCTTAATGACACTTTTGCAGCAATGGGGCCACAGGCATGAAAAGCTTACCTATGTGTAATTTCAGTATCAATTAAATATGCTTTTCATGCCTGTGGAACATGGTCTAAAATTAATAAATAAATAGAAATTGTGTAAAATCAACACTTATTCAGTTGAGATTTTAACTGAAAACAAATGATGGAGCCCATAACCCATAATGTCCCTTTACATAAGGGTGTCTCGGTTTACATAGTGTTAAGTTTAAAATGTTATTTTTTGGTATCTTGTAAATAATGCCAATAATATAGGCATTTACTTAATATAGACATTTAGCCATCTAAGCTCATATAAATGTAGTTATGTGTGACTTGAAGGTTACTATAAGCATTGAAAATATGATTAATTATTGTATAATTAAAAACAACATCTAATTCACTAAAAAGCCCTTTGCCATATAGCTCAGATAAGTGCAGTTATGTGTAAATTGAAGGTTACTAAGAGCATTCAAAATATGATGACTGAGAACAGTTCATTGAAAACAACATGCAATTAATGAAAAAGCCCTTTTCCGGGAGGAAGTGCCTGTTGTGAACATGTTGTGTGGGTCACTGCTGTGTGCATTTTGCTCTCAGATGTGTTGAACAGTATAACATTTGGAAAGTCTGGACACCACACGGCGACCGTCCGGGACACTTTTGTACAGTATGATTGCCACAGACTGGATCGGAGAGTGGAAACACTGAGCTGTTGTTTCTGGGGGACTGTGAAATGTTGACGTGGATGCCCAGCTGTGTACAGTACACACAGCTGTGGGGGTGTATGAGCAAGGCCTGCTCCTCCTCTTCCCTCTGCTCGGTGTAGCTGGGGTGCTGGTGTTGCTTTGAGCTCGCGCCAGACATGTGCTTCCCATGACCGCGAGTGGTGTCATACACACACATGCACACTCACACACACCATTTGCGGTGCCCCGGGTGCTCTGGCTTAGATTTGATTGCCGAAGCACTTGGCACGGCGCCAGCTGGGGGTGACATCACCGGTACAACGCTGACCAGCAGGAGGCATCGTTCTCACCACTTTGCTGTACATGCCTTGTGATTTATCAGACCATATGTAGAGTGATGTCATGCTTTCAGGAGGGAAAGGGATCTGCAGTACGTGAGTAAAGGTCAGTGGGAGGGAACCAGAGAGACGGAGGACCCAGTGGACATTAAGGGCTCCGTTCACAAGGGAATTGGTTGACTTTAAGTCCTTGTTTTCTTAGCAGCTATGAAATCACACGACTGTCTCACTCAGTGACCCTTAATGTCCCTAGAGTAACGTGCGTGTGTTCTTGACACTATGTATTAGTCTGAGTAAGTCTAGGCAGTGAAGGGGCCATTGATCCAACAAAACCACCGCTACTGTCTCTTAACTGTACTTACCCTGTTAGCCACTGTTCGGCAGTGATTCAGCCTCTACACCAAGGCCTTTTATTGTTAGTTTTCTCCATAGAGACTTTATCTCTCTCTCTGGGTTGACCAGAGGAGGATGCGTCCTCTTTTGAGTCTTGGTTCCTCCCGAGGTTTCTTTGTCCAGCTTAGGGAGTTTTTCCTCTTCTTTGTCACCTTTGGCTTAGTAAGGCTCAGACCCTTAGGAGCTTTGTGACAACGTCAGTTGTAAACAGCACTAGTTAACTAAAATTGAATCGAAATGAATTGCTTGGCATCTCGGCTAGAAAGTGAACAAGGAGAGACAATTGAGATTCTGTATAGACTGATCCACAGTCTAAAGAGTATAGGCTGCTACTGCAGCAAAGGAAGGTGGTGGGCATACGCTTGATAATACCCTTGTAATACCCTTGATTTCAAGAAAAATATTGGACATTTATACAATAGAGCATATATAAGTGCAGTTCTTTTAATATCTTATATATTCTTCTATATTCTTTTAATATTCTTTTAAAAATGTACTGATCGTCGATGCCACAAATTTTAGCCGTTTTCAACAGATTCAACTCTATTTAAGAGCCAAGTAAGAGGAAGTGAACAATTTGTCACGCATGAACACACCACGGCAATTTGTCCTCTGCATTTAACCCATTCACCCGAGTGAACCGTGTGAAGTGTGTGGGGATGGTACCTTGCTCAAGGGTACCTCAGTGGTGCCACTGGTGGTCCTGGGATTTGAACCTGCAACCATACGAAGTCTCTAACCACTAGGTCACCAACTGGGTCAGCTATACTGACTGGCTGCATGGACTAGGTACCAAAATAGGCCGAAAACTGGTCACATCTTTGTGATTTTTTGTTTGGATAGATTTTTTGTTTAGATACACGTTATTGTTTTGCAGTTGAAACACGCTTCCTCAAATGAGCTGAAGCTATAGCTATGGTTTTCTAGCTGTTTTATCATCTAGAAATCAGGACTAGTGGCTGCTTGCATAAAACATCTTTAGTGGACTTTGGCCTTAAAGGAATAGTTTGGTGAAAAATAAAATTTACTCAATTTTCCAGTTACTCCACATATAATTGATGGGCCAAGACATATTTGGAATCTTTAAACTTCGAATCTAATGTTGTTAACACATACTAGAAGTAAAGAGGCACAAATTGTTTCTGTAAAAAAACATCAGCCAAACTTCTCTCAACCCTTTCAGACTGCTTCCAGATCTGCATTAACGTCATGCAGACTTGTGGGAGTGGTTTAGGATTTAACTGCTTTGTGACTAGCGGGCCTGGTGTTGTATTAACTTTCTGTAGCAGTGATGTTTTGTTCAGTTTTGCAGCTCAGGGTAAGTCATACTGTGTCCTAAACCAAATAGACAAGTCTGCTTCACCTTAATGGAGAGCTGGAGCTGTTTTGAGTTTTAATCTGTTTTAATTGAAAATTTGTGCCACTTAGGTGACTATTGAGTTCTAGTATTTGTTAGCAAGGTTAGTCTCGCAGCTGCCGTTTTAAACTGAAGAAGGCTAATGTGACCAATAAACATATCTTAGCTAATTCTATCTGGCATAAGTGGAAAAATGTGGAAATTAGATTTTTTGAAAAACTCTTCCTTTAAATTTGGCCTGAAGCTGTCACTAGGTTAGGCTCCCAGTGCAGATCCTCTTTAGTTTATGATGAAGCCAATCCGTGTCATGACAAACAGTCATGTGCTTTCATATCCCTCTCTAAAATTGTACTTTTGTTGATTTGACGACTCTGTAACATAGTGCAGTTTACACATATGGTCAGTGTGTATTAATATTAATTACAACAGAGAGCTTCCCTGTAGCAGCATTTTAAGAAAATGCAAACATCCTTTTCTTTAACTCCCCTTTCTGTCTCCTTTTCAGTGCACTAAATCAGCTCTATTCACCGAGGGCTAGTTTCTGATTCATCAGTGCAAAGCGTATTATTTAAACAGGCACTGACAGTGCAGTTATGGCTTTGAATACCATCTCGCTTTTATCTGAGCTAAGAGCCCTGAGCAGACTAGAGGAAATGATAGGTAATGTCCATCACTCTCAATTACGCACATTAATTCTCCCCTATCTCTTACCCCCTCTCTTCCCCATCTACACTGCCAGTCTTTTTTCTGTCTACTCTCTTATTCTATCTCCCACCTTTTCCAAATGTTTGCAATATACCAAGAGAAATGAGCTTATCCTCACTCAGAGCTTCCTGTTGTTTAGAGCGCCTTTTGGGCAACAGATTAGTAGACAATAATTTAGTAAATAAAATAATTGAAATCAATATTTGGGCTAATACCTAATCTTTGATGCAACACACTTTGATAATCGTGAAGCTGGCTGTTGCAAAAAATACCCCAACAATATATTTTCTGTTCAAAGTGTTGCATTGTTTTCTTTAATTACATGCAGCGTATATGACTAGAACTTTTGTTTTGTCTGCGTCTCTGTTTTCTTTCTTTCCCTGTCTCTGTCCCCTTTTCTGTTCTCTTTTTAAAATGTTTTCCATGTTTGCAGCAATCCGCATGTCGCCAAAGGCTTTGTTTTTCATATTTAATCAAATGTGATTTGGGCATCAGCCTGCCGGGAGGCTGAGTGGAGAATGCGTGCACCACCGGTTGTTTTGGACAGTGCTATTATTCACAACAGCACTACATGAGAGAGGGTCACAGAGAGGAGGGAGTAGAGGGGAGAAGAAAGGATGAGAGGAGAGAACAAAGGAGGAGACCAGAGAATAAGGGAGAGGAGGAGAAAAGAAAAGAGGAGATCGGACAAACAGGGAGGGGGGTGAGGGGGAAGTGAGGGTGAGAATGAAGTAGAGGGGAGAAGAAAGGAGGACAGGGGAGGTTAAGGAGAAAGGGAGAAGAAAACAGGAGGGGGAGAAGAAGGGAATATGAGGAGAAGAAGGGAGAAGAGGAGAGAAGAGAGGGTAGAGGAAGGGAAGAGAAAAACGGGAATAGAAAAGAGAAGAAGGAGAGGAGGAGGAGAAGAGAGGTAAAGAAAAGAGGAGAGGGTAGAAACAGGGAGGGAGGTGAGGGGGAAATGGGTGTAAAAATGAAGTGTAGGGTAGGAGAAAGGAGGACAGGGGAGGTTAAGGAAAGAAGGGAGAAGAGAGGAGAAGAAGGGAATAAAGGTGAGAAGAAATGAGGACGGGAGAAGAAGAGAGGAGAGAAGAGAGGACAGGTGAAGCAAAGAGACAAAAGGGAACAGAAGAAAGGAGGAGAAGGGAGGAAAAGCAAGTAGAGGGGAAAGAAGGAATGAGAGGGGAGAACAAAGGAGGAGAATAGAGAATAAGGGAGGGGAGGAGAAAAGAAAAGAGGAGAGGGTAGAAACAGGGAGGAGGCGAGGGAAAAATGGGGGTAAAAATGAAGAGGAGGGGAGAAGAAAGAGGACAGTGGAGGTTTAGGAAAAGGGTAGAAGAAGGGTGAACAGTGTAGAAGAAGGGGACAAGAAAAAGAGTAGAGAAGAAGGGAGTATGAGGAGAAGAAGGGAGGAGAGGAGAGGAGAGGGTAGAGGAAGGGAAGAAACAAAAGGGAATAGGAGAGAGAAGAAAGCAGGAGAAGGGGGGAAAGAGAGGTGAAGAAAAGAGGAGAGTGGAAAGACAGAGAGGGAGGTGAGGGGAAAATGGGGGTAAAAATGAAATGGAAGTTGGAAGAAAGGAGGACAGGGAAGAAAAAGGAGGAAGAAGAAGGGTGCACAGGGAAGAGGAGAAGAAGGGAAAGAAGGGGAGAAGAAGGGGGTGTAAGAAGAAGAAGGGAGGAGAGGAGAGAAGACGGTAGAGGATGGGAAAAGACAAAGGAGGAGAAGAAAGGATGAGAGGGGAGAACAAAGGAGGAGAACACAGAATAAGGGAGAGGAGGAGAAAAGAAAAGAGGAGAGGGTAGAAACAGGGAGGGAGGTGAGGGGGAAATGAGGGTAAAAATGAAGTGGAGGGGAGAAGAATTAAGAGAGGGTAGGGGAAGGGAAGAGAACAAAACAGAATGGAATAGAGAAGAAAGGAGGAGAATAGAAGACAAGAAAGGTAAAGAAAAGAGGAGAGGGGAGAAGTGAGAGGACAAGAACAGAAGAAGGGAAGAGAAGGGAGACAATAGGAGGAAAAGGAAGAGAGGAGAGAAGAAGGGAGAACGTGAGAACAGATGAGAACAAAGGAGGGCAGAGGAGAGGGACGAATAAAAGGAGGAGAGAGAAGGAAAGGGACAGAGCTTTGTTTGCCATTTCTGCCAGTTCCCTGCAGAAGTTGAGTCTCAGTTCTCAGCTGAGGGAGCTTTAATCAAACGGGGGATGAAGGATGCAGAATTCCATTTGTAGTGCGAAACCAAAGGCTTTTAGGAAATCATTACTTCTGCATGCTCTGTCACGCTGCGAGGAGCTGCTCGGGACAGAAAACAGGCTCCACTGTCGTTCAGAGGGAGCTTTACAGTAGAAGACTTTTCATAATGTTCCAAGGTCACCATACTGAGATGGTGGCAAGCCAGCTATGAGGCATGATTCATTTGGGGAGAAATTTCTTCTCAAGTACATCCAGGTGCACATGTCGGATACAGACACGGCAAATATGGAGTCAATTTCAAACTTTCATCTCTAGATGTAGGGATTGATTACATTTCCAGTGTTCAGAGCCTTCGCAGGCATAACTCTGATAAACACAGGCCTGAAAATCTCCAAGCGGAACGCCACCGTAGACACAAACATAATAAAGTAGACATCTGGTCAAAAAAACAGGTAGAAGTTGTCCTTATTTGACATGAATAGAATTTTTCTACGATGGGCCTATCACTTTTTCAGACTATAACATTTTCGGAATGTCTACGTAAGAGCAAGTTTGTCATTTTATTTCTTAATGAATACAGAGGTGTAAAGTGGAGGGATGGATATGCATTCTTAGATGTTTTGTACATATAGCCCCAGGTGCTCCTAGAACATACTTCATAACTGAGTTGCCAGTGTCGTTTTCCATCATGACTGTGCTACTTGCAGCTTTTATGTGTGTCAGTAGCAAGGTATCAGTATAGGAGGCTTACTGGAGTAGAGTTCACTGAGGCAGAGATGTGTGTGTGTGTGTGTGTGTGTCTGTGTGTGTTGGAGGGGTATTAAGACATGTTGTGAGCAGCGAAGTCGTCAATGAGTTTTTCCTATGGTATGTTGGGATCTGTCCTAAGGGTCCTGGGCTCCATAACCTTTCTCTGCAGGTCTCTCATGTCCATTCTGCCAACAGTATGAAGATGTAATGAATATACTGTAATAAAATATCTTTTTTTTCAGATTAATTTACAACACTGTTAATGTTCTGTTTGAGAAATGTTGTTACTGTGTTGAGCTGCTAGTGAGCAACGAGGGGTGAAAGGGCAGATTAAAAAGTTTCATTTAGTCACAGTAAAACCTGTGTTTTTTAATACTGACTAGCTCATTCACCTACGAAGACGAAAATCTTCCTTATGAAATAAAAATATATTTAAGTGTACTTTTCAAAAGTGCTCTTAATACACCGATCAGTCATAACATAAAAACCACCTGCCTAATATTGTGTATTGTATGGGCACTCTGACTGGTCTGCAGGTATGCAGCTCCATACAAAGCAGGTTGTAATGCTCTGTTTGTTCTGATAGCTTTCTATTAGGGCTGGGCGATATGGCAAAAAAAAAAAATTCTAGGTTTTTTCATAAAGTTTGGCCAATTCACGATTTCGATTTCGATTTTTTTAATGTGTAACTAGTCAACTTAAA
>JBBPCZ010000115.1:42769258-42789187 GCA_037974445.1 Brycinus macrolepidotus | reverse complement strand
TGTTTTTGTACACGCGCATCTTCCCCTCTCTCTCTCTCTCTCTCTCTCTCTCTCTCTCTCTCTCTCTCTCTCTCTCTCTCTCTCTCTCTCTCACTCCACTAGCTTTAAGAGGAGCTTTTTCTGGACTATAAATTGGTGCCAGATGCGTGTGTTGTTTGACTCTGTGACCGGGTTTGGGTCAGGCTCATCCTCTTAACAGCTACTACAGGAAGAAAAAATGTTCTGTTTAGTCTTCTGTAACGAAACCTCGTAAACCAGAGGTCTTGAATACGTTATACGCTGATGAAAACAGATTTGTCCTTGAAATCGCTGCTCTGTGTGTGAAGCGTGGAGGTGGAGAATCAAAGGTACTGTGCATTTGGTGAAAGCATCTTCATCTACACACTCCAGCTATAGAGAGGATGGAGAATTTACAGCCTAGGTGGATATCCAGGTTTCACATGAGTCTTGGTGCTCGTAAATCCTGTCTTGCTTTCATCCCTACCACAAATTGAGGTTTCTGGAGCCCTACAGCAGTCTCTCAACCATGTCCTTCACTTCTATGCCGTCTGCCATCCGTGTTTGAGAGGAATTTTCATAATGAAAGCAGCGCACACTTCATTGCAAGCTATTGGGCCTCGTCCTTCTCATTCATTCCTTTCAGATCACTTGACCTGAAAAAAAGGCGCTCCCACCTTTACGTCTTGTCTCTTTCCTGTCGTCTCTGTTGAATCTTCATCCTGCATGATGGAAATTTTTGAGTCTTACTGTCTGGGCACAAAACAGTCAGGGGGAAATGCAGAAAATGCAATTATGGAATTCTTCACCCATACTAATATGGCTAATGTGGAGGCCAACATGAGTTGCATTGTTGATGCAGTTGTGTTAGTTCATGTGGAACCAACGTAATTCATTTCTGTATTTTTGCAGTAATGAACTGTGTTTGAGCCAGTGTCATACTTTAGTTTTATAAAGCATCCTGTATATCATTTTGGGAGAACGTTTACAGTACAGGCATATTAATGCTGTATCAAGCACCTTGCTGCAATATTATTGTAGCAATATTTTAATAATCCTTCAAAGCATATATCACCGTCCGCTTTACGATAAAAGCAGAGGCTACTTTTCGTACCATCACCCTCACTACTGTTTCATTTTGTTTTTCACTTTTTCATTATTTAAATGAGAACTGACTGAGCTGCATTATTGTCTGTGAACCAGGATAACATTTATACTTAACTTTAAATGGAATTTAAATTGAATTAACATTAGCATATGATGCAAACATACCTATCATAACTTGTATCAAGATAAAACATGGGACAAGTGAGTTTTGGTCATATTTATCACTATATAGCAGGCTTTAATGTAGACACATTCACTTTCGGTGCTATGATAATGCTAATTTCAGGTAGCTATGAGATTCAGTCTCTTTGTCATGTTAATGGAAAGCTCACAAGTGTACCATCTTTCCCACATTCAGTTTAATGAATTCGGTTTAGTGCAATTCTTGCTTAAATGCTGACTTCAGGAACTTGCAAACCATGTATTTATCATATTTTTCTCTGTATATTGTAGTTTTTCGTTGATTTCTATATTAAATACATCAGCTCAAAGCCTAACTGTGAGTATTATCAGACAAGTATGGTGTCATCTTAGCTTCTGGAAAAAAAAAACAGCTGTTTTCTATTTTTGAAAACCATAAAATGAAACTTTTGATTCTCTTCTAAGACTTTGACACTTTAAAAAAGTATTTGAAAGTAAAATTTGACCGCAATTTTTAAAACAGCTTTTTAAGCTCTTTTCTTTTTGAAAAAGAGTACATTGCTGATTACAGTAAGACACTGCTGCAAGTATGTATAAAGTAGTTGTCTAGTGCATTTACAAAATACTGTACAATGTCCTTACTGTAAACATGCAGTACAGTATCAGTGCTGAAAACATTATTTTATAATATGACAAAAAATATTAAGTACATTAAGTTCCTTGCAACCCTGCTTGCCAGTAAGATGATGTACAAATATAGAAAGTATTTCTTTTTACAGTGAATGTGTGCATTCAGATAATGTAAATTAATGCAAGGCTCAAAAAATTCTGTTGCAAATACAAATTCTGTACACAGTTAGGTTTAAGCAGAAGAGGAAATATTTAAATGCATTGTGAAGCTGGTAAAAAAGTATTGTTGTGTGGACAGTCTTGGTTTGAAGAACGAAAAATATCTGATGCTGAAATACTTTGATATCGAAAAGAATGAAAATACAATGCATTTGATTCACATTTAATGCAGACTGTTAAACAAATGCAAGTGTGTAATGAGCTATATCATTATTTAAGTAATTATGTAATTGCATGTAAATAGTATAGCAAAGCAACATTAATAATTCTAGACTTCTGAATGTTAAACGTGCACTGGTTTTTCGTGTGGTAATTGTATTAATCTGCGGCTGGAAATGCTGTGATACTCTTAATAGTGGTAATGATATGAACTGTTTTCTTTGGAATTGACAGTGATATTCAAACATGACTAATGAGTCTCTTTGACTATATAATTTATGTTGCCTGGACTGTATTCATTATTTTTGTCCATGAGCCAGTTGGTTTCATCAGTTTGGGTCAAGCAGGGTGTCTCTGTCTTGGTTATGTTTTGTATAAGTTTCATCCAGGTCTCAAAGTCATTGATGGTTCTTAAAAATTGCCAGCGAGACAGTGGCCCAGCTGAAATATGTCTGGGAGACACAATATCAGGCCCTGAATCAGTGGAACTTTTCAGCTCACATGAGAAGCAAGAAGATTCTAATCAGCGACAGGCTTCGCTATTACTCTTTGTGAAAACAGCACATGTCTTCATCGTGCAAACGTCTGAGAGGAAGATGCATTTGCTCTGGCCTAATGAGGTCAGGTTGGTGCCAGCTCCTGATAGAACCATCTCATAAAACATCTGAGCATTAACACTGGCAGATTCAAGCCTGAGGCTCTGAAAGGAGAACAACAGAACCTAATTACAGAATCTGCTGCATGTGAAACTGGACATGGTGTGTGTGAGGACGGCGCGATGCTTCCGGAGCTCGTTCGCTGTGGAGTGCGTAATTTGCTGAGCGGTCAGAGAGACCTCAAGCGAGAGCGTTAAAAAAAGTCTGGGACTAATGAGATCAAACCTGGGTCATTATTGGAGTTCAAGAAGTGGAAGTGAAAACTCTCCCGTTTAGTCATGTGAAATTGCCTTTGACAGAGAATAATGAGAAACGGCACTAATAATTTGAAGTGTGTCACATTCCTCATTACACTGTTAAAGGAAGGAAACAGTCTGCAAATGTCAGTCAGAGAGTAGTAGTTGGATGTTATGGATCTCTTTTCTTTTTTTTTTTATTACATGACCAGTATTGGGGGTGGTAAATTCAAACCTCTACTGATTCCGATTTCCCGTCTGATAAAGTTTTTCTGGCACTGGGGCTGGGAGAACTTCAGCCTTGCCCTCATCTTGCAGCAGTGAGGCTTATAATTGTCTTTAACAGGCCATATCAATCTGTCATTTTTATTAGTGTGATTGCAGACACGAATTTTGACGTGAATTTTAGCCCTCACTGATAATGGTACTGAGAGCGATATGCAATAAAACACCACTGTGGCTGGGCTAATCACATGTTAGTTAAACTGATCAGCTTTAAGGTAAGGCCCCTATAAATACCGTGGCTAACAGAGTCAGCAGCACTAAACTGCAGGACTGTGGAGGAGATTCACTGCTCTATGAAATCGAAGCCCACCTGAAAACTCAACACTGAATGTTCAAAGCGGACCATGCACTGTACTGGCTGTAAGGGCAGTGGTTCCTTTTCCACCGTGCAGGGAAAGCATGAGGGTGAGGTTAAAGGGAACTGTCTGAGTGTGTTGGCAGCCAGCCCTGCTCAGCCTGATCAACACCAGTTGTTCAAACATGACTAAACGCTGGAGAGAGAGGTGGGAAAAAAAGAGCAATTGTCAAATGAAATTATAAAAATTGAAAGCACAGATTTGTTTTTGTACTTCTCCAGTTTCAACCCAGCAACAGATCTGGTAACATAAACAGAGTTTTTCCTCCTGCAGCTCAAAACAATGTGGGAGGTGAGAGACGCGACGCCAGCGTGGGTCAGACTGGTTTTCTGTTGTTTCTGCCAGATCACCCATCTCTTACGGAGACTTTATTAACTCTTCTCCGTCCCTTGTGGTGTATGCATCTTAAAACGCCTGTTCTCACAGTATTCAAAAAAATTGGTATCCATTAAAACAGCCTGGGAAATTCAGAAAGTGCAAGTCACACACACATCAGCCATAACATTACAACCACTGTCAGATTTAATGACGTGAGTTACACTGATTTTCTCATCACAGTGGCACCTGTCAATGGGTGGGACATATTAGGCAGCCTAAGGATCTGAGAGACTTTGACAAGGACCAGATTCTGATGGCTAGATGACTGGATCAGAGTATTTCCAGAATGGCAGGTCTAGTGGGGTGTGCCTGGTATGCAGTGCTTGGTGGAGTCACCCTGGTGTGAATCAGTGGTCTCACGATTCTACTTGATTACGATTCAAAGGGTTGCGATTCGATTACAAAACGATTCTTGATGCATCACGATGCATCGTGTCCTCCATGCTTGGCAGGACCCACACACAGCATATATTCTGTCAAACTCATCGCTGCCTATATTTTAATAGAAGCCGAAATGTTCCCAAACATTTAATTTTAAAATAGTAGGTGTGTTTTTAATCTCTGGTGGCAAAATTTGTTGCTCACCCTCTGCCGTGTGTCTGCTCATACCAGGCACACCTGATAAACGTAGTGTCCAGGATGAGATTAGATATGGGGTGTCATTTATTTTTGAATACCTTAATTTGCTTAGAATAAAGAACAATAGCCTGGCATGAATGGCATTTAGTTTAGAAATGAAAGGAAATAAAATGATTAAAATCATTTAAAAATGGATTATTTTCATTTTCTGCATCAATGCAGGCTTGCTCACTTTCTTATTGCGATGCGTCGTATAAACAATTATTTTTCCACAGCTCTGATGCTAAATCCTGTCTTTTGCTGAAAGCAAATTGAGTATGCAGGTGAGCATCAGAACTGGCCCATGGAGTAACAGGAGATGGTGGCCTGGGCTGTGGTTGGTCGAACAGTCTTTTTTTTTGCTCGGGAAGGTTCCTAACTGAGTGAAATGACATTGAAGTGTCCAAGTGGCAACCATGATAAGAGCTGGTCGAATTCTGTAAAAGTTAAGGAAAGGGTGCTTCATTGCTTTCGTTCTTATCTCCTTTAGCATAGGGCACACTGGGCCATCCTTTACGAAAGGAAAAGAGATAATGCCATCACACAATTCCTTTAAATGTTGGCTACAACATTTAAAGCAGTGCTCTACTCTGTCGTTCATGAAAACCAATCAACATGCATGACAAGGAAAGTTGTTTTCTTTACTAGGTATGTTTAAGTTAATTTGAGATGACTGTAATGATTGAGATGTTGAGGCAGGATTTATGTACAAGCACAAAATGGGTTTATTAAATAAAAATGAAACGAGGAAACCAAACTATAAAGAGAAACTTAAATCCAAACAGTGAAGTTGCGCAGTGGTTTAGACAGAGACATGAACAGAGCAAGACAATGGAGAGATATGACAAAGACAAACTGAAACATAAGGATACTTGTGTTTCAGTTACAAATACAAAACAGGGCTCACCTGGTACAAGATGAGGTTACAAATAATACACAGTTGAACATTATAACAAGAGGTCAGGGCTGAGGCAAGGCAAGAACCAAAACAAAAGCAAAAGCACATGGTACGCAGAGCACATAGAAAACGTAAGCAAAGACTCAGACAGGGTACAAGGACAAGGCATGTGTAAAACAATATAGGTACCCCTCTCCAAGAATGCAATTGCTGAAGCACAAAACGAACTCTCATCCAAAGAGTTGGCCTAAAAAGGAGGCCTGGGACAGGATATAGAAATCTAACAAGAGGTACTATGTGACCAGACAGAGGGCAGTTACAATAGCCCTGTTTTTGTCTGTGTTTATTTAACTTCTTTTTTGTCATTTTTATATTTGGGATTGCATTTGCTCAACCTGAGGCAGAGCAGATCTATATAATATAATGTGTCTTGTTTGTATTTGTCGTGTTCTTAAAAAATAAATAAATAAAACAACAGAGGCCACAGATCATCATGTAAATGGCAAAGAAGTAATTGTTTTCACTGGGTTGTCCAAATGGATATAACTTGTATGAAACAACACAGCAAGAATGCACAGGGTGAAGCATACCATCCATCGTCGCATTATTACGTATTATGTCTAACTGCTTAAGTCCTAAGTCCTTATAAATTCTACTTCACATCTTTTCTTGACCTCATGACGTTTTCCCTTGAGTTTAAGGAAAAAAGTGGTTAGGAGACATACAGCATACATTTTTTTGACTATTCGATTGCAGCCCTAGTCTGATGAATCACAATTTCTTTTACGTCACGTGGACGGCTGGGTGCATATGAATGGCTTGGGAAAGACATGGCACCAGGATGCCCTATGGGAAGAAGGCAACGTTCTGCTGGGAAACCTTGGGTCCTGGCATTCATGTGGATGACTACATGGCTACAGGCTACACAATATTAGGCAGGGGATTTGTGAAACTCCATCAGCAGCTTCTGATTTAATTTAATGAAGGACTGATTGAGTCAAACCAGGTTTCTGATGGAAACTACAAGTAATACTGGGCTTCCATACTGGGCTTGCAGACACTTTTACACAGTTCTGTATAACAAAACAACATAAACTCTAGACTCATAAGAATTAAAACTTTGTTTATCCAAATTAGGAGCATTTGGGTAAAGCTGTATGCGATGAATAGCACTGGAGTTTCTGATGAATGACTGTCTGAGCAGAAGCTGTAACATAGAGTAGGGACTGTACAGTCAGTATGTATGGAGAGCACATATAATACATGTGGAAGTATCCAGACAATCCTTCTAATTAAAGCATTCGGCTGCTTGAAGATGCACCAATTGCTGACACAGGCATTCAGCTGTGCACAACCAGCTGGCCTGAACTTTCTAGAAAAGCCCTGTCAATAGGATGGGAATAACTGCACATAAAGTCAGGGTCACCATGCCCAATACCTAGTGTCAGTTAGAGACCCCCACCCCCCCAACACTGGGTTGTGGAGCAGTGGCAGTGAGTTCCCTTGAGAGATGAGGTACCCTTGGGATGAACTGGAGTGTCCAGAACCAATAACCCAGTACCTGACCTCACTAATGCTCTTGTGGCTGAAGGAAATCAACTTATAACAGCAACATTCCAACATATGATCATTATTTGTGTGATTGTGTCAGCAATCACACCATTGTTCTTCCTAAGTTTAATTATTTTAATTATTTTTATTCCACCAACTTTTTGGCGCCGCTTCTCATTGGAGCCCGTATTGAAAACTCACACGTGGAGTAAAAAACCTGGAACAGAACACATATCAGACTCATAAACAGACTTCAAGACACTAAAGCTCTGGTCAGTTAAAAAAGACTCTTGTGTCACTGTTTGTTGTGATTTAATTAAAAATAATCAATGAATGCCGCTATGCTTTCTCACCCATAAATGGTTTGGTAATTATTATTATACATTATTGATCCTTGAGGAAATTGCTTGAGTCCTTTGCATCGAACCCATTCACCTGAGTGAAGAAGCGGGCTGCCGACAGTGGTGCCCGGGTAGCGGTGTGTGGGGACGGTACTTTGCTCAAGGGTACCTAAGTGGTGCCATTGGCAGTCCTGGGGGTTTGAACCCATAACCTTCTGATCACAGGGGCAACTCCCTAAACACCAGGCCACCAGCTGTGAAAACATGAATACCTCTGGACTTACAGTGTGCTCTGGTGTGAGTTCAAATGTGTCATGTATCTCACAGTAAACAGAGAAACACCAAGATAACCTGAGATAACCTAAGTTTAGGACATTTCTTGGGAAAGTCTCTCGGTGCAGTATGAGCTCTTAAAGTTCCAAAATACTGGAAGTGGTGATGCATCTTTTTAGAATTTTAACTGCATATGTTTTTGTGAGTTCAGTGAAAAAAAAAAAGTTATGCACAAACTAATGTGGAAAAAAAGGGGGTGATTCAGGGCCGTTCCCATGGCAACACCGGTCCCTGTTGGGAGAAAGTGTGCATGGTCACAGAGGGGGGAGAAAGAGAGAGAGATGCAGAAAAGAACAGATATAGACAGACAGAAAAAGACAGGAGGGAGGGATGGGGCGACAGCGCTTACGTAAGGTCCACCCCCTCGGCCGCGGCGGACTGGGAAGACATGTTATTATCAAAGTGAAGTGACAGCTAGGGACGTATGTGTGTGTCAGTGGAGGTCTAGCTCATCCACTGTTCAGCACCCTCTCCTGCTATCAGCCTCCTAACTTTACCTGAGAGAGAGTGAGAGAGAGAAAGAAATCCACATATCTCATTATCTCAGTGCAGGGACCCTATTGAGGAAAATGCAGAGGTGCCTGTTTGAAAACATGTTTTATTAGTCAACACTAAAATTGCCTTTCTGAAACGTACAGTGCAGATTTACATGTGTGAAAATATGAATGTAGCTATAATCACACCTGGGGAAACCTTTAGGCTCTGCTTTCATGTTGGATAAGGAGGGTTGAGTGATGGATGCTGCCCCTTCAAATGAGCTAAGAGGCTCAAATTCCTAGTTCTTATCTACTGCCATTTACTGGTATTAAAAAACAAAAACTTGTTAAAAAACTTTGGACTTTCACTAAAATAGAAAAAACACACCAAGGCTTAAAAAAGCACATGCAAAAAAATTGGCCACTAATCAACTCAAAGTACTCAGTATTCACGGCAGTGGAATAGTCTTTTTCTTCTTGATTTAATAGACGTATATTGCCTCCCTTAATGAAAGGGAAGGGATAGTATTTTTTGCGGGACAATTTCTATCCCCTACAGTATATTTGAATGAATATAATTAAAATCTGTATTTTAGACATCTTACATGATAGTCACACTAATCCAAAGGGATGGAATCAAGGGGTAAAAGTTTTACTAAGAAGGTTCGCTTTTGTAATGTCCTTTTGCATCCATGCTGAAATTAAGTCCTGCCTATTTTTACTGTAATAAAATAAAATGTAAAAATGGACCAAATCAATATACAGAGATTATATGTGGTATAATAATTATACTGGTTCTCTTCTGTGCTGCAGATATAACTCCCGCAAGTGATTTCCAGTCCAATTTAACTGACCATACCAGACTGTCATGGAATGAATTAAAATGCTATCTATATAGAAAGTCTTTAAAATGTTCACTCTCAAACCCTTCTTTATTGTCCCCCCAAAAATACACTAGAGCTAACAGTAGATGCAATGCTGAATGTTGAGGAGGACTCATCATCTTATACCCAACATCATTTAGAAAGCGCCCGTGATAGTGATGCAAAGCGGTGCATTGCTGTTTTTCTTCACGCATAATATTTTTTTAGAACTAATGTTTGTCTTTTTTGGAACTCAAATCTGTAAGGTTGTACAGCTCTGCACATCAGTGGAACACAAAGAAAAAAAAAAGTGAGAGAAGGGTGAGATATAAGGCAAAAAGTTAGAAGTCAAATGAATGTTGGAGCTTGACTGCTTGGAAGCGTCACTGGATGAGAAACAGAAATAGATAACGTGAGCAAGAGCGAGTGAGAGTCAGAGTGGGAACAGGTCAGATAAGCTTCTTTCAGAATGTCCTCTACAGTCACGCTATAATGCAGACACTTAAGTATCACAAGTCTGTGCCTTTGTGTGTGTGTGTGTGTGTGTGTGAGAGAGAGTGAGTGTGTATGTGTGTGTGTGTGTAAGTCCCAGAGCCAGAGATATGTACATTTGAGAAAGAAGATATGTATATCTGGAAAGTGTCTGTGCTTATCTCTGCGATTGTGAATTGCTGAGGCAGTGAAGTTGAGTGCAGTTGGGAGTGTGCTTTTATTAGTGGCCCCGAAAACATTCATCCAGCACCATTAACCCGCTAACAAATAACCAATATAACCCTGCTTGTCCTGATAAAGCCTTTTCCTAGATCGTCTACTACGTGGAGAGAAAGGGAGAAAAGGGGGAAAAACACATGGTGGTTCATTAGGGTGAACAGAGTGGCCTTGTAAACTAGACCTCTTCACTCATCCTTTTAACAGCCTCGCTCAGTCGGTGTTTTTTCAGACGCTGCTTTGCTTTTTCAGATTCCAATTATTTCCCAGCTTACAGCGGTAATTAATAAGGCAGACTGGCTGCTCGACTTCTCTAATTAATTAGATGGACCTGTTAACACCGACGTCCCTTAGAAAGAATCTCCCCTACCTTTAGGATGTGTGTGTGTGTGTGTGTGTGTGTGTGTGTGTGTGTGTGTGTGTGTGTGTGTGTGTATGTGGCTGTGTAAAATGCTGTCCTTCCCCCTGGTGTTTTTTATCAACACTTATGTTCTGCCACATCTGGCACATCCATTCAGTCATTTCCAGTTATTTCCCACCTCAGTACACCTCACCTCTCTCATTATAGATTTGATCTCTTCTCTACTCTTCTCTTCCCTTCTCTTCTCTTCTTGTCTTTTCTTGTCTTCTCTGTTCTTCTCTTCTTCTTTTTTCTTCTCTTCTTCTCTTTTCTTCTCTTCTCTTCTCCTCTCTTCTCTTCTCTCTTCTCCTCTCCTCTTATCTTCTCTTCTCTTCTCTTCTTTTCTCTTTGATTCTCTTCTTTTCTCTTCATTCCTTTTTTTTTTGCTTCTTTTCTTTTCTTTTCATTTCTTGTTTTCTCTTCTCTCCTCTTCTCTTCACTCCTCTCTTCTCTTCACTTCTCTACTCTTCTCTTCACTTCTTGTCTTCTCTTCTCTTCTCTTCACTCCTCTCTTCTCTTCTCTTCTCTTCTCTTCTCTTCCCCTGTCCCCTGTCTTTCAACACAGAACCCTAGCCTTGAATCTCTTCTCCAGATGGGGCCCAAAACTCAAGGGGCTGCCTGTTAAACACATCTGTCAGCTCCAGCTTCAGAACCAGTAGTCCAGTATGGTCTCAGACAGCCATGTATCACCCTGGCAACTGTCCAGATTTCCTGTGTGGGTCTGGCCTGGATTAGCTTTTAGCACTGCAATATCTGCCTGTGGGTCAGTGTTAGCTTTTACAGACCTGCTGTGGATCTACAAGTGAGGATGGAGTGTGCTAACAGTGGCTGCCAGTTGATTAGACTGATAATATGCTGGCACTGTCTGATCAGTGCCAGCATTCTGCTCAGAGACCACAAATTAGTCCAGTTCTGTATTAGCTGCTTTTGCATTATTTGTTTTTTTTTTTCTCTTTACAATATAGAATTCCATTCAATGCCTAGGAACCGTTGTTTCAGTGATCAGTAGTCAGTTGTAGGAATTTTGTCTTACCTGTTGGTAACTTTTTACATTTACATTTACGGCATTTAGTAGACACGTCTGTACAAAGCGACTTCCGTTCCCTAACTACAGGGGACAGTCTCCCTGGAGTAACTGGAGGTTAAGGGTCTTGCTCAGGAACCCAGTGGTGGTTTTGCCGAAGGTAGGATTCGAACCCATGACCTCTTGGTCCAGAGGCAAGTATCCTACCCACTAGGCCACCACCACCCAGTATCACTACTGACCTTTTCAGTATGACTACTTTTTCAGATACTTTTTCAGTCTTTTTCCAGACATTTGTAACATGAACATGAATACTGGAAATGTTGCACATACCCAGTATGTGAAATGGGTTTCCACGGCTGAGCAGCTGCACACAAGCCTAAGATTACTATGCTTTATGCCAAGTGTTGACTGAACTTGCGCAGTGCCCTGACCTCAACCCAACAGAAAAACTCGGGGATGAATTGGAACGTCTATTATGAGCCAGAGCGACTTCAGTGCCTGGTCTCACCAATGTTCCATTGACTAAATGGGCACAAATTCCCACAGACTATAATTAACTATATCTATCAATCGTCCATCCATCCATCCATCCATCCATCTGTCTGTCTATCTATCTATGTATCTGTCTGTCTGTCTGTCTGTCTGCCTATTTATCTGTCTATATCTGTCTATGTATCTATATTCCTCTCTCTCACAAGTGCTAAAAATGTTCACTTTCTCTATCCATAAAGTAATGTAATGTAAAGCAAATTTTCAGCCATTTATGTTCATTTCTGTCCATCTGTCTGCCTGTCTGTCTGTCTTTCTATCTATTTATCTAACTATCTCAACCTCTCTCTCTCTCTCTCATGTGACTCAGGTGTGATACATCTCAGTCTCTTCGTCTCTTCTTTGTCATTTTGTTGCTTCTAAAGCATAGTACCAACAACACGACTTTCAAAATGTCAGTATCCCTATACTGTCCACACCACACAATATTAATCACTTGTGACCTGTTATTTTTCCAACAAAGCTGAGTGCATGCTTTATTCGTCTTGTACTACATAAAGTCATTTGTGTGATGAACATGGCCTTTGTCTCGTATGTGGGAACAGTAGAGCAGACAGCGTGGCCTGCTGCGTTCTGCTCCAGCTCACCTTTCAACGCTGCTCACCTGTCTGGCTCTCCTTGCGGGCAGAGATGGATTACGTGGGCAGACTCGCCCGGTTCCCTCACACATGGGAGGAAAACAGGCAGTGAATGAGCACCGGCACCTCATAAATTCAAACCTTCTGTGAACATGTTGTGCTTCACAGGCCAGTTTGGCTGATGTATTTTGTGTGTTATAATGAAAAAAAATATATATATAATAAATAAATAGAGTTTGTTTTGGTGTGGATTGTTTTCCCTTCTTTCTCGCAGACTTTATAAGAAGTCATTGAACTGTTCTGCTCAAACTAATCTGCGAGAGCATCTGTCATCTGAGCATAAAACAAGTTGGACCATATGAGCATATGTGTTCCTGGTACTGGTTTTAACCCTTAGAACTCAGGGTTTATAAGGAAACTGATTTCAACGAATAAAAATGGTGTAAAACAGTCTAAAACTAGTGTTAGGCCTCCGACACACTCACCGTGTGATGTTCTTTCGCTTGGTGCGCGACCACTCGGCCGCTCTCTGGACCCCCCCTCCCTCTGCGGGGTTTGCCCACCCACTTGTGGGCGGAGACTATCCTGAACGTTCTGCCAGGTTCTAAAATTTCTTGTGTTTTTTCTGTTTGTTTCTAAGACCTGAAATAAAAGAAATTTGTTCATTTTTGTTCTTTATGGGCATTTACATGTGACACCATATTTAAAACCCCAGTCGTGGTTTATTAAGTGGTTATTTAAATTACAGTGGTTATTTAAATTACAATAATTTTGGATCTATGTGACATAAGAACACCAAACAAAGCTCAGCATGACGTCTGACACCTTGGGCACCAACACACTGGGGGAACTTCAATATAAGAAGTTGTTTTGCCATATGACAACGATTTACCGTTTGTTACGTTGCTGGCATGGATCAGTACTCCTCGCGTTCTAAGGTTTAAGGCGTGTGAAAAGGTTCAGTTGATATTTCATTGTGATATTCAGTTTTACTAGCACTGTCAAGCTGCATGGTATTCTTTCAAAGTGATGTTTTTTATTGATTTGTAGGCCATATGGATCAACCATATAGGCTAATTAGGCTCCAGCCTAGGGTAAGATTGAACTACGGTAGTACTCCTGGCAGCAAACAACACCGCAAACACATGTTATTAACTGATTATTTTAGGTTTTAGTCATTCTGGAAACACAAACTACATAGTCAAAAATTTCTACGCATTTGAGGGTCACAGCTCAATAAATCTGAACTTCCAACTGTGTCTGGGTGACAAACAACTTCTCTATTAGAGCCAAGCAAAAGTATTAGCTGCAATTGTGCAAACAGGGCTTATTGCGGCTTCTCTTGTGTTGCATTCCTCTTCTTCTAGGAATGCAGAATGCAGAAAATGCAGCAAAGTATGGAGTCTGAGTGAGTTTTCTCTCGTGTAAGCAGCGAGAGAGCTGGGCTGAGAACCACTGGTCTACAAGCTAAGGGCTATAACCAGTGTATTAAATTTGTGTTACAGGGCAGTGTAATGATGGATGCACACTTGTGCATGCAGAACTGATGATCACGCTTCAGTCACCTCACCAAAGCTGGCAACTCTTTTAATCTGTCATCATTTTTTGATAGAACTAATAAAATTTTCATCTCAGGGAAGGCCTCATTTTTTCTTAGCCTAAGGCCACAAACTGGTTTAATGTGGCTCTGTTTTTCTGTCTTTTTAATATTATATGTTTTTTTTTCACAAAGGAGGACAGTTACCCAAATAATTTAAGCCCAAAGTTGAGGATCTCCCATTAGGAATGACTGAATGACCGAATACCAAACTGCATTTAACTATTGCACCTCCTCCTTAGTCCAAGATACTGATCTCTTAGTTCTTATCTATATCTGTAATGAAGGTGAGAAAAGGCTTGTTCATCATTCGGAGGACATAACTGTAGAAGTTGCTGATTCTTCAGTAGGACTCTCATCAAAAGTCCCATCAAAACAAGCAGCTTTCCTGTTGTACCTTGTTTCAGTAGTGTAAGGACTCAGTAAGTCCTTAGCTACCAACCAAAACAAAAAGATTACTACTCTGATCTTACCTTCAAAAAGGAAACATTACAAAGGTCGGTGTCCGCCCCCTACATGATGTGTCTAAGCATTAATTACCAACGTGCTGTGTATAGCACATAGTTAAATGCACCTTTCTTCCCTGTCCAGAACCCAATAGGGCAGAGCAGCATGAGAGAGTGAGACAGAGAGAGAAGATATAATGCTTAAATGTACCAGATTAGTACTTTTATCTATTGGATATATAAAATTCAATGCTACAAAGTTAGCAGGATATGGAAAGCCCATGCTTCCCCTTCTCTCTCTGTCTTTCTCTCGACAAACTTTACCAGGCTGCTTTTAAAACCCAAAACTCAAAATCTGCATGCTGATGGGATCTGTAGAGACTCCATTGACGATTGACACCTTGAGCATCCAACTGAAAAGACAGGAAGAGAGATGAATGAAAAAGAAAAGAGAAAGACAGAGAAAAAACACATGTGGTAGAGTGTGGACATGTAACATTTATAATTAACCAGAATTTTAAGTGTGTTCATCAATCAAATAATATTCCAGCTCTCAATCTGTAACAGTTTTGTTTATACATCTCTTTGGGGGATGTCTCAAAGACAGATATTGTGAATTATGTCAATATAAGGAGACATGATAAATCTGTCTGGATTTATGCTCATCTAGATAGCAGTATTGATACAGAAGTTCAAGGTGTGAATGTTCTGAAATCTTTTTCATATTCGGATTAGCTGCATTACTAAATGGAGAGACAAGTAACTTTAAGTAGTTTTAACTTGGTGGTCCAAATTCAGTTCCATGACAAGTGAAACAATTTCAGTATGTGAACATAAATCCTTTGTTCAGGATTTCAATGTTTTATAATAAATTTGTACAGATTTGAGTCCATTCATATCTTGTAGGAATGAGCTAAACCGATTTGCTAGCCTGCTGTCTCGCATTTAGAACACGTTTATAGTGGGTTCTAAATGATTTACAAATGATGAAGCTTCTGAAAACCAAACAAGGAACTCAGTTCCAACATAACGAATGAGAGTTTGAATTATATGGCGAGCCGTATTTAACAGTGATTTTTTTTATTTGATTTAGTTAATTCGGTGGTAACTGAGATCCTTTTAGGAATAAATCTGGATAATGCCAAGCTATGTAAAACTACAGGGGTAAGTGCAACTAAGAGGCATTTAAAATAGATTTTTAAAAATCTGATCTCTCAAACTACTTCTGGATATATTCCCCCACACATTTGAGCCATGTTATATCAGTGTAAATCCATCTCTGTATGACACATTCAGCAACTATAACCCCTCCCAACACTGTGATTGCACCTCCACCTGCAGTTCTGCTAGTGGAAGAGACCATGGGCATCACTGCTTTTTCAGTTCATCTCCTGACATGATGTTGTTTTAAACCCATAGCCCACTTTGAATGAGCCAGTTAGCCCAAATAAAGCTGCAGTTTCATTAAACTTTACCTCACATAGTTGTCTTTCACTATCTTACTCCAGTGCACTGTTTCAATACAAGTATTATTCAGCTTTCTTCTTGTAAATATTGACTGTGTTGTGCAAAACTGCTTTTCTTTTGAGCAGAGCACAAAAATTAGGACTAGCCTGAGGGATTGGTTGTTGTGTACGAGCTGATTTGCATACTACTCGCCACACAGTAATCGGATTTCAGTCTGTCTGACCGGAGATGCATTTGAGTACCAGTTGTAAACACGTGGCAAAAATCAGGTTACACGGTAGTGTACTAGATGGTGTAAATGGGGGCTAAATGCTGTAGATCATTTTAAACTGTACTGAAAGGTGTTTAAACATAAACAATTGGATTTATAGTGTAGTTATGTACAGGGGAGTGTTAGGTCACATACTTTCTCTGAGTACTAATTTACGATATTTACGCCAAGCTAGTAGCCTTAGGATTCCCATTAATATTGGTGCACAGCGAATGTTCTTAGCCAGTGGCAGTGAGCTACATGTGTTTGAAGGGATGACTATGTTTGACAGTAAAGAAGAGTGTGTAGGATCTTTTTTCCCAGGTGGCATTGCAGTAATATCTGCTTGGAGACATTTTCAGGCTCAAACTCAATCACATGAAACCTCAGGACACCTCTCCTCACCTCACAAGTCTCTTCCATCTTCCACTGTCTTCCTGTCCACTGGTGCAAATTAAAGTCAGGGCAGTGTTAAAGATCGTCCAGGGCCAGCGGGGAGAGACACTTGGGGAGGAAAAACGCAACCCTGAGGGTCTAAAACCCAGACTGCACTTTATAGTCTGCTGCCCATGTGCAGACCATCAGCACTCAAAAACAGCACTTTTACTCCCCAAGGAGAGGCGGATAGCTGTTGGGTGTTTGCTAAAGCATTTGTTATACGCCTTTGACAGCCTTTGTGTTTGTGTCTGTGTTTGTCTCCGTTCCATTGCTCATCCCACATCCTGTCCTTTCTCACACACACACACACATTCTGAACCCCACTCAGTGCATCCTGCTGCTATATGAAGGTCACTCTCCTTTGACATTGATCCCAGGAAGCACCCAGTGCTCTCTGTCAGGCTGTCAGGAGGACGGCATTCTTCTCCGGGTCTTTCTGGGGGACACGGGACAGCATCCAGCGCAGGCACCCCTCCTGGAAAATGAGTGCTGATTCATAGAGAAAAACCACAGGAAGCGAAGAAGAAAGCGTTTTGCATTTGCGCCAGTTGACCAGCACAGCAGAAAGCCCATTTCCTCTTCCCCTGAAGATAGCGTATCTGCTGGGGAAACTGAATCGCCAACACCGGCATCATGATTTTATCGGCGGCCGCTAAGTTCTTTTCCTTTTGTTTGTTAATTTTGGGTGGGTTGAGTTAAAGCGAGGAGTCAAGTGGTTGAAATGGAGCGATCGCCCGCCAATTGGGGAACAGGGAATAGGCGAGAGTTGGGTTTCTGCAGCTTTCCTCGCTGATGGTCCACCAGGACCTTCTACCACGAACGAGATAACATGAGCTCTCTCTCTCTCTCTCTCTCTCTCTCTCTGTCTTTCTCTCTCTCTCTCTTCTCCGTCTTCATGCAGAAAGCAGATGTGTTGGCCGAGTCACTGCTGTGGTTACTGCTGTAAGCGTGAACCTGGCTTTGGCTGTAGAGTTTTCTGTCTCTCTGTGAATAAGAATCCCGTGGGGAGAGTTTTGAGCACTGTAATGAAAGCTGAGCAGTTCCACACATCAGGGGATGGAGGGAGAAGTGAGTGTAGATAAGTATGACAGTGTGACTGTGAGACAAATTATATCACTGAACAGGTTTAGGCCAAAGTTTAGTCTTAACAAGGCCTGCAGTAGTTGGTCAGAACTGTAAAAACTAAGCCATTGCGTGCAGTAGTGTAATGGTACATATACAGGAATATGGCCTATACCCCCTCTAAGTGATTTACAGTATACTCGTCTAAGAATAGTAAAAGATATGTCTGTGTAATATACTTTTGTTTGCTTTTGGTCCCTGGGAATAAAGACTATTTTCCGTGACTTATATAAGCAGCGCACACATTTATGTTTTACATTTTATTTTCTGCTGGTGTAATACACATTGTGCTTTTTCTGCTCATAGTCCTAGCTACCAGAGAATCTTAGGCAGTGTGGGAATGAAGCAAAGACATCAGAGTATGTTATTTGACATAATGAAGAAGCATAATGCTTCGTCTAACAATGAAAGCGACATCAAGAGCCATGTTCCAGTTCCAAAACTTCCTGATTATATTCGTCCATCCCTTAATTCCATTGATGGATTTTACATGAATGAATACACTTTTAAAAATGTTATTTTCATAGTGTTATCTTGGCATATACTGTATACGTTTTTGAGATGTAGAGTCACTTGTTAAACAAAGAGTTGTATTTTATTGAATAATATTTTATACTCAGTAGTTAGCTATTGAAACAAGAATGTCCCAGCAATGTGTTCATACTTTGTGCACAGATGCACAAAGATGCACATAGACATTTAAATTGAGGTCCATTATAAAGCACAGTATACCCACTTATCCACACACCACTACACCATCGATTACATGTGATACCAGAGACCAAATGACAGTATGTTCTTGTAGTTCTTATAGTACATCAAACCTGTCATACTGAGTTTCTTCCAGGTCACAGCTCTGCAGAAATTAGCCTTTCTCCTCTCCTAACACTGAGCAGTTCATGAAGGCCGTGCTAATAAATTAATTCAGGTATGTTTAATGTGGCAGATCCTGAGGTCTGCAGTGCTATGGTCTGTCAGGACTGGAGTCTGCCCAATGTGTAGTATAGGACATGCCAATGAGTGCTTTGACTACAATAGTGGAACACTTTTTGGTGCTATATAAACAATTTTCGAAAAGGTTCTTCAAAGAACCATATACAACAGGGTTTCTATCATAGTTTTCGTCACAGAGAAGAAATAATTAACTATGCAAAGAACAATTATTGTATTCAAGATTGCAGTTGCAGTGGTGTTTCTGCACCATGGTAGCAGTAACTTCTAGAATCGTCCTAGAATAGGTCATGCAAGCTTTTTATTGTACCATGGCATGGCTAGCCTCCAGCTAGCTTGATAGATTGACTGTGAAAAGTTGGGACAAGCTGGGAGTGCTAGGTGAAAGGCGTGTTTCTCTCAAAGGTGAGGCCAGTTAGGTCAAGTTCAGAGATAAATATGTTTAGGATGTCCTTAACCCAGTTTTTAGTGAAAAACACAATGGTTTCAACCTCTACCACTTTATCTATTATGTGTTGTACTGTTTTTTCAGCAGTCTGAGATGTTCCTCAGTCATCACTGTAACGCAGTGAGATTACAGACTGTTACAGAGATTACAAAATGTTATATCACCAAATCATGATGTTATAGGAGTAGGAAAAAAGACATTCTCTACTTTAATGTAGTTTACTTTACAAAATTCATTTTTACCATTTCTATTGGCCCATTTGTAATTAAAAGTTTATAAAAGAGAAGCTAATATTCACACTGTTCTCAGAAGGATTTGATATGACAGTATTGAGATGGTAGGATGTGTGTGTGCTGCACAGGGTGGATCACCAGGCAAAAATAACCAACCAGCAGTGTCCTCTGTCCAGAAACCGACCAGTTCTAGAGGGTACAGTGCAGCAGACGCACACACACATACACACACACACACACACACAGGACTGCTAGTGGTACCATTGAGGTACCCTTGAGCAAGGTACAGTTCCCATGCACTGCTCTTGGTGAATGGGTTAAGTGCAGAGAAAGAATTTCGCATTGTTCAAACTGAGACCACTTCAGCTGAGACCTCTTCAGCTGATTCAGAATACAGCTGCGAGGTTAGTCTTCAATGTTCCTAAATTCTCACACACCACGCCTCTACTACGGAACCTTCACTGGCTCCCT
>JBBPCZ010000115.1:42328838-42341516 GCA_037974445.1 Brycinus macrolepidotus | reverse complement strand
GTGTGTGTGTGTGTGTGTGTGTGTGTGTGTGTGTGTGTGTGTGTGTGTGTGTGAGAGAGAGAGAGAGAGAGAGAGATAACTGATACCACAACAGGCTGCAATACGCAAATGAGCCTCTAAACAATCTAACCATCGCAATATGTAGCAGCAAAATCGCAATACTAATATTTTGTCCACTTCATGCAGCTCTTATGTAGTGTAGCACCGCACCACTTTTGTGCAAAAGACTCTCACCTCTATCACATCTTGCTTGGCCTTCTTAATAGTGTTCTGAATGTCAAGATATGTCTTAGCATCAGCAATGGAGTCACCAATACCGATGGAATGACCTGAGGAAACAAGACAAGACAGTGAGCTGACAGAATAAACAGACCTTTAACATAACACTATAAAAAGTAAAGTGGCCCCTTCATTTTTTATTCTTCTTAGTAGTAGTAGTATTTATCCTCTTTCTTACCCTCGATGAGCAACCAGTTGTTGACCACAGTTTGAATGTTGGAGTAGAAGAGGCGGGTGATGTCATGGCCCATCTCAAGGTATGAGATGTGGACGAGAGAACCAGCAGAAGCACCAAGAGACTTCTTACAGAGGATCCCCATGATCAACTCGCCGTTCTCCACAATCACCTGCAACAGAAATGAACACAATGTAGGGTCCACGATATAAACAAAAAAAGCTGATTTAGTTTTATGGCTATTACAACACTTTACGTGCATAAGAATTTTCACCTTTTTATCATAATTTAAAGAACATCTAACTCAATATGAACAGATAAACAACAACAGTCTAACTGGAGTGACTAAATTATACCGGCGGCATCTCCATACATGGTGGTGTGCACCGTACCTTCGTGTCTCCAGGCGAGATGTGCTTGTAGGGGCCGCTGTCCTCGTCGTCCGGATGGGTGCTGTGTGTACGAATGACGTTGATGTGGCCTGGGATGATCAAGCTGAAGATCTGCTTTCCAGTCCACAGTGGTCGCGGCTTCAGGATGGCGGGCTGCGGCACTTTGCCGTCCCACGTGGAGAGAAACATCAGGAGGTTCATCACTTCTCCCTGGTCACAAATTACAGAACAAAGTCACTTTGTGTTACATCAGCCTTTACAAAGGTGCCTGTTCACCATCACTGGCTACATATTCACTATTTTAATACTAGATCAACAAATACACCATAACTAATTACATTACTACCCTCATTAATTGTGAATTAAGGGTGCACCAATATGAGAATTCTGACTCAATGTAGATGTTCTGAACATATCTGCTGTCGTCATCAGTATACATTTATAATGCGATTGGTATTGCATCTACCATAATTGTATAGTAATAAGACTACAAATGCAGTAAAATGAATTAAATTAGTATAATAGTGCCACCTTATGTTCTCTTCCTGAGAGAAATATATCTGACATCTAATAAAATATATAAAAATCTAATTAAAGTCGATGTTTTAACGCAATTGCCTGTACAGTGGTACCCCGCTTCACGAACGCCTCACAGAACGAACGTTCTGCATAACGAACGCCGCCTCGGACGCGCGCGACTCGCAGAACAAACGTGTTTCACACAACGAACCGCACGTCGCACGTGAAAATCGAGTTTTACGTTAAAAAAAATGGCTGAATCCGGCCAGATGTCTCTCAGATGAAGACAAAGCATCATGTTGTGTTGTTTCTCCCCATTAGTGTCATTTTTTTCGTGTTTTGATGTGTTTTTGGTGTCTGTGTGTTTACTGCTGGTTACAATTGAAGGTCTTCTCGTTGCAGGAAAACTTTTTCGCACAACGAACTCCCCGCATAACGAACGCTCCGCTGGAACAGATTGCGTTCGTTATGCGGGGTACCACTGTACACAGTATCATGTATTGCATTCATTTTGACGTGGTTTAGGATACACACCCTCTCTAAGAAGACGTCCCTCTTTGTGAACTTGCGCACTGCTGTGAGTGTGTCCTGCACGATGCCCATGACGGGTCTGTTGGACTGGGGTGTGACGATCATACGAGGCACCATAGCCAGTTCCTGGATCTCCGCCCGAGTCTCCAGAGACTGAGGAAGGTGCAGGTTCATCTCGTCCCCGTCGAAGTCAGCGTTGTAAGGGGTCGTTACGCTGCACAGTGGGGGAAGTGAAGAATAAGTGATTTGGTAAAGCTAGAATCGGACCTCATCTCAGGTTTACCAGAACAGTGGCCCTAAAGCACGAGACGGTACCTGAGATTGAGTCGGAATGTAGACCAGGGCAAGATTCGCACCCTGTGGCCCATCATAGACATTTTGTGCAGGGTGGGCTGTCTGTTGAAGATGACAATGTCACCGTCACACATGTGACGTTCCACCTGTTGAGGTAGGAGGGATACATTCAGGCACCATTTCAACCAAAATAATCTTTGTTTTGATTGTACTTTTAAGGACAGCGAGAGGCACCAGTCCCACTTCACCTTATATCCGATCTGCAGGTGAAGGTCGCTCGGTTTGGGGTGGAACCGGAGATCGATTCGGTCTCCGTTGTCTCGGATGATGTATTTGGCTCCTGGATACTGACTGTTCCCTCTTCTCACCAGCTCCTGGAGCCTGGAAAGCACAAAGCATTAGATATTTAATACTGTCAGTCTCAAAACAGAAATTTGCGATTCGTAACAGCAACGTACACATTAGAAATTGGGGCAGTACACCATCAATTCAGCTGTGCACTGCGATATATACCGTCTAACCAACTACAAAACTGATTTATTAATTTAAAATTTATATGCGTATGAATTTGAGGTGAACTGTTTTTGAGAGGGAAAAAAAAAAATATTAAGAGTTGACTACATTTAATTATTAGTGGCTAGAGGAGCAGTCTGACCCCAGATCATGTTGACCAGCTCTTGTTTTTGCATAAAATTTCTCAACATTATGCACAGCTGTGAATAAATCTGTACCGAATATATTAAAAAAAAAAAACTGAATAGCATAAAATAGTATAATACCAAATCAGCCCCAAGGTATTGTGATATCGTATCGAGACGTCACTGGTGATTCCCATCACTAGTGTGGACGTATTTTGGAGCTATAAAAGAATCAGGATGCAGGACGAAGTGCCGATCAGCCCTCCCACTTCACACAAACAGTGAATTAGTTTCAGGTACCTGTCGATGTTAAACGGCGTGACGATCTCTGGGAAGGTCATGTTGGCAGCGATGGAGCGAGGAACACCCACTTGGTCGATCTGCAGGTTGGGGTCGGGTGTGATGACGGTTCGGGCAGAGAAGTCCACACGTTTCCCCATCAGGTTTCCTCTCACTCGGCCCTCTTTCCCCTTCAGCCTCTGCTTGATGGATTTGAGGGGGCGCCCCGACTTTTGCATCGCCTAAAGCCAAAAATTCGGATTTTAGCAGACAGCAAAACCAGACCTCTCTAAAATAGTCTTGTGTAGTCTACGGCATCATTTGTTGATGTTTTCGAATCTCGAATGTGTCATGACCTTCTAGAAGCAATTACTCACATTTACATGGACACACCTCACCAGTCTAGTGATTATTAAGGTACTAATATATTAACGCATGCAAAAGCAGCGTCTCACCCTCGGTAATCCAGGCAGCTCGTTGTCCACCATGGTGGCCACGTGGAACTGCAGAAGCTTCACGTCTTCTGCGATAACGTGAGCGGCAGCTCCGCTCTGCTCGTTCCGCCGCAGCTGGTTGTTGATTTTCACAATATCAGCCAGCTTGTGTGTCAAATCGTCCTGAATGGGGAAAACAACAAAATGGGGAAATTAGCGTCCCAAGTCTGTAAACCAGTTTATTGTAAACAGCCCTGGAGTCAAAAAACAAAAACCCTTCATAAACCAGAACCAGAAAAAAAAAAAAAAAAAACCTTCATAAACCAGAACCAGAAAAAAAAAAAACCTTCATAAACCAAAACCAGAAAAAAAAGAAAAAGAAAAAAAACCCCACACCCAGACCAAACAAAAAACAAAAAACCCTTCATGAACCAGAACGTGTTCTTGCCTGGTTTCTGGCAGATCCCTGCATGACAACAGCGGGCCGGACCGCCAGCGGCGGGACGGGTAACACAGTGACGATCATCCACTCGGGTCGAGAGTATTTGGGGTCCATGCCCAGGATGAGGTCCTCCTCGTCCGAGATGCGTTTGAAAATTTCGTGGACGCGTTCGGGGCTGAGAAGGATCTTCTTCTCCTGGGAGTCCTCGTTCACGTGCTTCCACTCTGCGTAGAGCTCCAGGCCCGAGCGGCGGATCCGTGGCTGGTACCTCCCACAGCCACCGTGACCCTGTCCAGAGGAGAAGAGGGTCAATACGAGAAGGAGGAAAACAAAAAACGCTAAGAGTGAAGAGTATCCGGCACCACCAGCACCTCACTCTTTACTTTACCAGTCCAGTACCTTCTCCTTAGTGATGTCCTCATCGTTCTCCTGCTGCTCCACTCCGAACTTGTTGTCCATCTCCTCCCCGCCCTCACAGATGTTTTTGCCTTTACACAGATCGTACACGTGGGTCAGGCGCTTTCGGGGCTGCCCTTTCGACTTCGACAGGATGTCCTTGATCTTTGGGTTGTTCTGGAAACGGTGCGAGAATATATTCAGTTTATACACAACAGGAGACGCTGTCAGAGACAACAGTGCATGTTAAATAACAAAAACATAAAACATAACACAGACTAGGGTTGGGTATCGTTTGAATTTTATTGATTCCAGTTCTGCTTATCGACTCCAGTTCCTATTGACTCTCCATTTTGATTCTACAAAGGTAAAAAAAAAAAAAAAAAAAAAAAGGAAGACAAAAATGAAAAAATGTGAACTGCAGCAACAGGAGTAAAATGCTAAAACATTAAATTTAACATAATATATTTAACAATTATGTACTTCATTTTTATATATTGCAATATATTTGTCATATTTACACTCAAATGTAATTTATTTCTACTGTTAAATTTTCTTTTAACCCCTACGGTTGGGCATCGTACAGCAATAAGCATTTCACTGCATGTCGTACTACGTATGATTGTGTATATGACAAAGAAAATTTGAATTTGAAATTTAAATATTAGCAACATTAACAAATACGTTGACACATTAACATAAAGCGGGACAGGCAAATATAATTTTTTGGAATCAATAAGCAGAACCTTTAAAAAACTTTTTTTTTAATTAAATATTTTCTTCTCAGTTCTAATTTGGAACCTACTTTCAGTTCCCAAGCCTAACAGACATGCACTCGTATGGATACATGCATAACACACTTACACACACACCTCTAACTCCACATCTACCACACATACAGGAACCTCTGGGAGTGTACATCAACACTTACAGCAACTGAACACGCGTGCGGCTCTTTAACCTCGTTTACCTGCCCGACTCCTTTATTGTTTTATTGCTACCGTGCACCACCTTCATATCGTTTTTACTGTTGCTGCGCACGGAAAGATGTCACTAGAATTTCTTTGTACAAAAGTATAATGAAACGACAAACTGCCTTTAACAGTTCATACACGCAACACACACACATTAGTGGTTAATTACAATACATACCGCATCCACCAGCAGTTTGGAGCAGAAGAAACAGACGCAGCGAAGGACTTTCATGATCTTCGTGATGAAGCCAACGTGAAAGACCGGCTTCGCCAGCTCGATGTGACCAAAGTGGCCCGGGCACTCTGTCATGTTACCTGTGTGATGCACGCAGAGACGAATAAGTCTATAATGACCAGAAATTCACCGCGTCCGACAATTACAGTCACTGAGAGATGTAAAATTGACCACCATGAAAGATTTTAATAAGAAAGATGATGCACCTGCACATGTCTGGCACCTGCCCGAACGTTCAATGACACCCTGTCGGGGATCCATAAGACCACCCAGCTTCGGGCGCCCACCTTCTGTGGTCTCGGGGTACTTAATGCCCCCATCAGTGACCGACATCCGTTTCTGCAAAGAAATTTTTTCAGTTTACACAAAAGTGACCAGTGTTAAGACAACCCATTTAAAAGTTCACAACACACAACTTCCCATGCACTTAACTGTGAGTATTATGGAACTTTATAGGCTGACGAGGGAGATATTTAAGCTATTTGACATTTTCTTTATCCCACTATAGAAGTCACTTGAACCAGTGGACCATAATATATAGTTAAAGTGCATCAACTACTAGCTGATTTAACTTTAGGGGTCAAAATTAGGCATTTCTTCTATAGCACGTAGCATCTTAAACTAATTTAGACCTTTTCTAAACGTTACACTTCCTTTGATCAAAGTCACACACATGCAACTGGTTTTAAACACTGGATTGTGACACTATAACCCAAATTAACCTTCTAGGGTTGAAAAAATACAACCTATATAAAACTGTTCCCATTCAAGAAAAAAGAAATCATGCTTATTATTTTCCATGTGTAATTTTTTTATTGTCAGAAAAGTGAGGACGTTGGGTCTAACAGGCAAGTATGCTTTAATGTGCACAAAAAAAATCCTAAAGATTTAAATAAAGTGACATTGAGCTTAAAATAATGTGTTATTTATTATTGGCCAACTTTAAACAACGTGCAGCTGCAGCATGTGCACGGCTAACAGGCTAAGCTAACTAAACAACACGGACTCCAGGGCGAGCCGGAGCGGGTTTATTGATCTGTAATAAGTGATCGGAAGGATAAGAGCGAGCTGAGAGCCTGATCGATATGTGAGAAGTGTCCCGAGAGTGAGTAGAAGCCCCTCCGGAGGGCAGGAGACCTACGAGCTCGTCCGGGCTGATGATGCCGAACTGAACTCTCCGGATGAGGCGCAGTGGGCATGCGCTGTCGCTGGAGGGCGGTCCGTGCATCCTGTCTGATCACACAGACGCGTCCTGCCCGGCACGCCGCTTTCAACGAGGGAACAGCCTCCGAAACGACTCCCTCCTGGCACCCAAGGGTGGCCGGAACGCGTCCGATGGCGGTTCCTCCACTGACCAGCTTTCCTCGCGCCCAATGTGCCTATTTATTTATGTTTGTAAACTAAAAGGGCTAGCCCCTTCCTCTCCCCGATCTACACTCCGGTGCGCTCCCAGCGCAACTGGGAGAAATTGACTCCCACACGGCTTTATATAGACTGCACGCACCACTACGGGTTCCCCCACTCTCAACAGCAGGGGCCAAACACTCAAGAGGCGGGCTCTCTTTGCGCCTTCCTCGGTTCCTATTGGCCAGGCGCAAGGCTAATATGAATAATTCATGTTTACGGTAGCGCAGCCAATGGCGTCGCTCCGAGCTGAACCTCGACGCCAGAAAGGCGGGAAAGCGTGCACCGAGACACGCGATTGGCCCTAAACGTAAATAACTGTTAATATTCAACAAAGCGCGAACCGATTCGTCGGCGACCTCATTAATATGTGAGTAAAAGCCCTCGCTGGCCAATCGCAGCTTACGGAGGGCCCGACTCCGCCTCTTTTACGGACTTTACCGAAGTTTGCCGAGCACGATTTTTCGCCCCTTCTAAGTAAAAGCGAAAAAAAGCGCGTGCTCCGCTCCGAGTCGAGCTCGAGCCGCCGCGAGCCCTGCGAACGAAGCTCCACCAGGAGGCCGCGGCTCGGTCCTGCAGCGCCAACCCCCGGGGCTTCTAAACCTCCCCTTACTGCATCGAGACCCCTGACCGGCTCCTTCCTCATCTCTCGACGCGCTCGACAATATTGCCGGAGCTTTTTGTCTCATTTTTCTTTTTTATTCACATTTCATGGAGAAGTCCGAGAAGCCTGGGCCTCGCGTAGAAAGGACGGCCGGGACAGCAGACGATCATCTCGGTATGCGAAGTCGGAAAGACCGCTGAAAGCCTGGAAACCTGTACCACCTAAACCTTTCGACCCTGCTTCATGCGACAACCTGAGTTTGTTTATGAACTGTGTTTTTGCACCAAATGTACAACAAATGTAAGCATGGTCGCATTTTGGTGTGTATAAATCGAGTTTTATGTGGCAGGCCGCGCTCGAAGAGCACAAAGCTAGCTAACACTCGGTGAAAAGGGACCAGAGAAGGGATTTCTGTACAAAATTATCACATTAGAGGTGAAAATAATGCTGTTTAATGAGATTTTGGTGGCATTTTGGGGGAAATCCGAGCGAGAAATATGTTTAAAATGGTAGGAACTTTAGCTGGTTAGCTTAGCCTTTTTTCTTAATGTTTTTAATACATATGTTGAATTTTACAGCGTTGTGGAGGAGAATCGTGGCGTTTATTCGATGATATATTTATTTTAAAACGTGGTTATGTGGAGATTAGTGTGTTTATATGAAGATATGTGATATGTGGAGGAGAAGGATAAGGTTATACAACCAGGCCTCTGTGGTAAAGTAGTTCGGTTCTGGAAGGGGTTCAGTTCTGGATAGGGTTCGGTTCTGGTCCGATTTACCTGCTTTAACACGTCTATTAATCCAATTAAATATCAAATCTTCCCCGGAGACTTTAAAAGCAGTGACTCTCCCAGCCTGGACTGGACTGCTCTCCCCTCACACACTACAGGAGTCTCTCTGTCTTTTTACTCATTTTTGACAAAAATTAACCACTGAACCTTTAAAACCGTGTTTAGTACAAACCAAATTTATTTATTCTGTATTTTCTACTCTCAGTACAGATTTATAGCAGCTTTGTTTTGTCCTTTGTTTCAAGGGAAAAAAAAGAAATACCTCTCTTAAAATTACTTGCTTACAGCCTCTCGGTGGTAAATCACGACTCTGAGTCAAATCAGTGAAAATACAAGATGAAGAGTAAAATGTAAAGTATGTATAATGTTATCGGGATAAAGTTATTTGACCTAAAAGAGGACTAGCTAACTGCTAAAGGGGCTAGCTTTCCTCAGCCGTGTCCTTTAGATGGCTAAAAACAACATATTACATTTATTACATTTAATTTGTTGAACTTGAAACATTTGTAGTCCTAAAATGGAGTTGTGATGCATTAAAAAAAGACCCTGACCTGAAATTTTTAATGAAATCTGAAAACTGTTGTGTTGTGATGCTAACCGGCTACTTAGCAAGCTAACAGACAAAGCTAACCTGAACAGGTCGGATTTTAGAGCAGAATTCGTTCGTGTTGAGCTACAATCGAGTTTTTTTTGTATTTTTAGTCAGGTTGATATATAAAATAGTTAATCTAACCTTTGGTGTTTGTTTTAGTCTGGTTTTAGAGTGTGTTTAGACAGTTTTTGGTGACCTGAGGGGTAGCCAGCTGTGCTGTGCTTTGTTTGCTGCTCTGATTGTATGTAGTCTTTTTCTCTACTTTGACGTCGGTATAGACAAATTATATTCTATTTATTAAAAATAATTAACAAAATAAGACCCCGTGGCCTTAAATTCGACGGTGGTTTGACTCTCTCAACATGGCGGGGTGAAGATTTGCTCCTGATCGAAAATGGAGCCGGTCTGAGGGGTTGCGTAATGAACACTAACGGGACAGACGAGGTGGCTTGTTTTTGTTGTTGTTTTCTTACTTTCCTTAATTTAAATCAACACGGTCAGAAGTACGAGTACATGACCGTGAGGCGGCCTGTGCTCCGAAGAGTTGTGCTGCTTTGTGGAAAAATGCTCCATTATGTGGGTTTCCATTTCAGTTTCACTATATTCCATAAAGGTACAAAGTCTCTCAGTATTATGGCATCTTTGTTTTCTGAATTCTATACGTTACTGCATCTTTGTTTTCCAGACCATAAACAGAGTAAGGAGCAAATTTTTTGATTTATAACGTTCTATTTTAGGGGTAGCACATCTCAAAAGACAATATCCCTTATCGAATAATACCTCCAATACAGAAATTCCAGTACTGAGTCTTGAGTACTCACTCTGTCTGTATTAATAAGAGGACCAAAGGTTGATATTCTATTATACAACTAGAGCTGCATGATATGGACAAAATATCAGTATTGTGATTTTACTTCTACGTATTGTGATTGGGATGACTTTCAATATATTAAAGCACCCATAATGTCACTTTCTGGCTTAAAGGCTGTAAATATTGTTTCAAATGGAACATTTATTCCCCCCCATCCATACAGTCCATATATGGAAAATAATCTACAAAAACAGCCTGTTTTTAAATCATAGTTTTTGTGACAAAACCAACTAATTTAAATAACTCCTTATTCTGACTACAGCCATTTAGCTCTGACCATTCATGAACCAATGTGGCCTAGTGGTTAGGCTGTTCGCCCTGTGATCAGAAAGTCATGGGTTTGAATCCCAAGACTGCTAGTGGCACCTCTGAGGTACCCTTGAGTAAGGTACCGTCCCCACACACACTGCTCCCCGGGCGCCGTGTTCCTGGCTGCCCGCTGCTTCACTTGGTGAATGGGTTTAATGCAGAAGAAGAATTTTGTGCTGATCGCGCTGTGGTGTGTTCACATATGACAGAATGGTTGTTTTACAATTCTCTAACACCTTTAACAGTTAAAAATTAGACTTTTGTTGGACCTCAATTCATCAGAACACCCAGTAACTCACCTGGAGCTCATTTGCATATTGCAGTCTTCTGTGATATCAGTAGGATTGAGACCGATGTTGTGATAATTGGGTGATATATCGGGTGGTCCTATATAACAGCTGTGTTTAGTAATGGGGGGAGCACATCGTGATAGACCGATATCCTCGATCAAATAATGCCGCCGATACAGAAACACTTTTATATTAGACCGGCACTCACTCTGTTTACTCTGTATAAGTTTTACTCACCGTCAGCCAAAGTTTCCTGTATCTCGTAGATTTATGAGCATGAAAAGGACATTTCAATAAGGAGCACAACTCATCAGAGCACCCCGGCTTGGCAACAATAATTGGGTTTATGTGGTCCGTTTGACAGCTGTCCATTCCACACTAAGAGTCTGGAGTAGTCCAGCACGGTTCTAGAACCCGGTTCTGCCCTGACTCTGCTGTGTACCTGGCGGTACCTGTGTGGGACCTCAGGCTTCAGTGACCTGTGCCAAGTCTCAGCTTTGGCTTTAATACCAGTACCAGCATCAGCATCCACCTGGTGTAACCCAGTGTAATACACGACATTACAAAATGTTTTTAAATGCTGTGTACTTGCTTGCGATTCAATCCCATGTGTCCCAAAAATAAAATAAAATATTTAAAACTGACTTTGTCCTCTTTTTTCACAGGCTTGCGCTGGCAGTGAGTCCAAAATGCTGCTGTGTTACACGAACAATTCTCAGACTAGTTGAGGTCTTGCTGGTTGAGGCCACATGGGTCTCTGTGTCCACTGTGGAAGAGGCACTGGGGTTTAATCTAAAGGTGCATGTGCAGCGCCACCGTGTGGCAGACAGGTGAACCCAGTTATGCAAGCGTTCCAGTCCTGCAGCCCCCCCTACTGGAGCACAGCCTCACTGCAGCTGGAGGAGGTCCTTCAGTCAGGGCTGGGGGGGGGGTTTACACTGTTCAGTACACTCAGAACATTCAGTGCTCACTTTTAGATTCAAAACAAATGACAGTCTAAACAGACAGTACTGTATGTATACTATAACCACAAAAACAAATTAAAAGTGTATATATAAATTTCATATAAAATGTGGACTTTAGTTATAATATAATTTAAATTAAAATCAGGTACGTGGCTCATGGGTTCGGTCCATCGTCAGGGCCACTGTATCCATGATTAGCAGGTCTGGCAGTAGACAGGTATAAAATAACATTCAGTGCTCAGTTTTAGATTTAAGATTCAAAAGAAATGACAGTCTAAACAGACAGTATTGTATGTATACTATAACCACAAATACTAACGTGCATTAAATATTAATATGTATAATATATATAAAGCTTGGTCTTGTCATCACACTTGCATAATTTAAAGTCAAGCACATGGCTCATGATTTCAGTCCACTTTCAGGGCCTCTATGTCCATGTAGACAGGTAAAAGTGGGCCCCTGACTGTAAAATTACATTTAGTACTTAGATTTTAGATTTAAGATTCAAAACAAAGGTGTAGACAGTCTAAACAGACGGTGGTGTTTGGATACAATAACCACAACAACTAACTTACATATATTAAAAATGTGTGTATATTTACATATGTATAAGACTTGGTCCTTAGTGGTCACAATTACATAGTTTACATTAAAACTAAGCTGACAGCTGCAGGGCCACCAGGGTCCTGCTCAACAGGCCTGACAGTAAACAGGTAAAAGTGGACCCCTAACTGTAAAAGAATGTACAGACTTAGGATCCAGTCTTTCAGTAACTAAATCTATAACGCTGGCTTCTGAATTCCTCCGATTAGTGAAGCTTTAGGGTATGAAAATTTTTTACATGCTGAATTCAGTGGGTATATGAAGATTTTTTTCAGGTTGTCTGGATTATGGCGGTCATTTCTCATGGTGGTAAGCACATTTATTAAAAAATAAAGTAAAATGAATGTGGATATGAACAGATTTTTTACTTAAAATAATAGAACCCAGTGTTCATGGGTTGTGCAGAGACTTCTGCACTGGATAAAGTTACACAGGAGGCCTGATCATCTGGAATCATCTACCAAACCTGGTCTTCATACCAAGGAGGACACTTCAGAGCACATGAAACTGTGAGTCACACAATGCAGTGCTGTGCAAAAGTCTTGACCCCCGCATTTCTTTATATTTTGCTCTGAATCTCATTGGTGTAAAAATCCTATTTTCTGTCAGACTGTCTGATCTTTGTCACACTGAGGAGATTAAATGAAAGAAATGGGAA
>JBBPCZ010000115.1:42304800-42320201 GCA_037974445.1 Brycinus macrolepidotus | reverse complement strand
GGAGAGAGAGAGGGGGAGAGAGAGAGAGAGAGAGAGAGAGAGAGAGAGGGAGAGAGAGAGAGAGAGAGAGAGAGAGAACACATCGCAGCAGAGATGCAGCAGGAGGTTTTCCGAGGTACGTTGTCTCGTTGTGTGCTTGCCTGGCGGAGAAACGGAGAAACGGAGCGAGGGAGAGGGGTTCTTTTTCTCTTTCTCTCCTCTTCTGTTTCTCCTTCTTCTCTTCTTCTTCTTCCTGCTTCATGCACTTCTTCACCCCACGGTCATATCAGTGTTGTTTTGGGTCTGCGTGGACATCAGAAACGAGAGTGTTAGTCCTGTTTGTGCGTGTGTGTGTGTGTGTGTGTGTGTGTGTGTGTGTGTGTGTTTGTGTGTGTGTGTGTGTGTGGTACTAAACAAGGCCTGCCTCCCTTATCCTCTCCTCTCGTGGCTGAACCACGCAGTTCTTTTTCAGGGCCGATGAGTCGCACTTAAATGAACTGACATTTAAATTTTTTTTTAAAGACACACAGTTTAGTGAGAAAAATGCAGCTTTGCGATACTTATATAGACATTATGGAAATTATTATGTAAATTATGGAAGTTTTGTTTCTGCAACATACAAATCCAGACACTAAAAATACGCCTGTCGCCTCCGTGGCTCCGTGTCGTGTGTCCGTGCGGCGACTTTAACCAACATCATCTGTCTGTTGTTGTTGTGTGAAGCTTGTCTGAAATGTTCATGATGTTCCTGCGACTCAGGATCGTGATGAAGGAGACCAGAATGGTTTACCGGATGTGGTTTCTTTAAAATGAAACTTTGTTTGTTTGTTTGTCTTTTAGGTTTGCATGAACACGTTTTAGTGTGTGGTTTGTTTTGATGCGTCCGGCCTCCTCGTTTCCACAAATACGGTCCTGCTGTGTGTATCTGGGACCTCCTGCCTTAAGCCAGGTTAACCCTAAACTGCAGGTGGAGCTGTACATGAACTTGAGGAGACTTTATAGTGGGGACGATCACGTCATGTAACTCTTATATAATGTAATGTTACAGTAATAGCGGAATGTAACCATAATATAACTCCCACTATAAAATTTCACTCCCTTTCGAATGCAACTCTATTAATATTAATGTTTATTCTATTTATATTACGGAAATCACTCTCTGGGCTGAAGCCACATCTTGATGTTTCAAGATTCCAAGAGGTTTCAAGATTCTTCCATTTGTCACATACACAGTTATACAAGTGCAATGTGTTATGAAATGAGCCTGGAAACGTCTGATACAATTACAATAAATTTAGCGAAAATTAAAGTAAAACTAAGTAATAAACAAAATATATAGAAAAAAAATGTTTAAATAAACATTACAAGTAATTAATTGATTTACTCTATTCTATTACATTTGCACACTTCAGATCTTGTTTACGAGTAAATTGAATAGAGAATAAAGTAATAGAATAGAGTATGTTAGAGTACAGAACAGAGTAAGAGAATAGAATATGTCAGAGAATAGAATTGAGTAATACAATAAAGTATGTTAGAGTACAGAATAGTCTGTAAAACTATAGAACAGAGTAATGGAATAGTTTGTTAGAGTATAGAACAGAGAAATACAATAGAGTATGTTAAGAGTATAGAATACAGTAACAGAATAAAGTATATCCAAGTACAGAATAAAGTAACAGAATAGAAATGTTCTATTATAGAATAAAATAATAGAGTATGTTAGAGTATATAATAAAGTAATACAATAGAGTATGTTAGAATACAGAGATAAAGTAAAAGAATACAGTATGTTAGAGTACAGAATAGATTCATACAATAGAGTATGTAGGGTAATAAAATAGAGTAATAGAATAAAGTATATTCAAGTATATAATAGAGTAACAGAATAGAAATGTTCTGGTATAGAATAGAATAACAGAGTATGTTAGAGTAAAGAATAGAGTAATACAACAGAGTATGTTAGCGTATAGAATAGACTAATACAATAGAGTATGTTGGAGTAAATAATAAAGTAATACAACAGAGTATGTTAGAGTAGATAATAAAGTAATACAGTAGAGTATGTTAGATACAGAAATAGAGTAAGAGAATAGAGTACGTCAGAGTATAGAATAGATAAATACAATAGAGTATGTTAGAGTATAATAAAGTAATACAGTAGAGTATGTTAGAATACAGAAATAGAGTAAGAGAAAAGAGTGTTAGAGTATAGAACAGATTAATACATTAGAGTATGTTAGAGTATAGAATAGATAAATACAATAGAGTATGTTAGAGTATAATAAAGTAATACAGTAGAGTATGTTAGAATACAGAAATAGAGTAAGAGAAAAGAGTATGTTAGAGTATAGAACAGATTAATACATTAGAGTATGTTAGAGTATAATAAAGTAATACAATAGAGTATGTTAGAATACAGAAATAGAGTGAGAGAATAGAGTATGTTAGAGTATATAATTAAGTAATACAACAGAGTATGTTAGAATACAGAAATAGAGTAAGAGAACAGAGTATGTTAGAGTATATAATAAAGTAATACAACAGAGTATGTTAGAATACAGAAATAGAGTAAGAGAACAGAGTATGTTAGAGAATATAATAAAGTAGTACAACAGAGTATGTTAGAATACAGAAATAGAGTAAGAGAATAGAGTATGTTAGAATACAGAAATAGAATAAGAGAATAGAGTATGTTAGAATACAGAAATAGAGTAAGAGAATAGAGTATGTTAGAATACAGAAATAGAGTAAGAGAACAGAGTATGTTAGAATACAGAAATAGAGTAAGAGAATAGAGTATGTTCGAATACAGAAATAGAGTAAGAGAATAGAGTATGTTAGAATACAGAAATAGAGTAAGAGAATAGAGTATGTTCAACACGAATAGAGTCACCAGATCCTGCTCTTAATAAAAAAGTGCAGTGTAAACTCTGAGTGTGTAAAACTGTGTGGACTGACGGGGGACAGAACTGGGAACCAGCAAAACCTCTACAGCCCCTCTGTACCTCCCTCTCCCCTCTCGCCCCCCGTATAACCGCCCCACTCCGCCTCGCTGTCTTCCCTCACCTCCCCTCCCCGTCCCTCTGGCCGGCCAGTTCGTGTTTTTTTGGCCGGGGGGTTGTGCAGAGTTCAGGATCCAGTGACGGCCCCCTTTTCACGGCCCAGCTCGCACCGCTCGGGCCGCTCGGTTCCTGCCGCGGGGCCGCATGGAAACCCGCGGCCTTCCTGGCCGGCCCTTTCCGGCACCCGCTCCCACTCTCCCACTCACACCTTTCAAAACGGGAAAAAAGTTTGAAGCTTCGTCCTGTGTGTCACCAGTACAGCCTGCATGAAGTGAGGGGACCCTTCCCGTTTAAGGCATTTAAGATGAAATAGAGCTCGTGTACAGATATACAGATACACAGAGTGGCGTACGTGTTATATGTGTTATTTTACTGCTTTACGGCTGCATTTTTAGTTTTTGGTTTTGCGGTACAGCCCCTTGAATGTTTGTCACTTGAACTCTTTCAGGCAGTCGCATGTTTGAGTCGAAGGGGAGCTGCTGGGGTGTTTTGGGGGGGGGGGGGGCGGTAAAGCCCCTGTCACGCTTGGTCAGCCTCTCGAGCTGGGGACTGCTTGTTGAGAGGCAGTGTGCGTCACGCACAAAGAGAAGAGAAGGGAGAGAGAGAGAGAGAGAAGAGAGAGAAGAGATAGAGAGAGAAGCAGATGTATGTTCCCCCATTCATCGTACAAACCCTGAAATTCTGACCCTATAAGCCATATTTGTTTACGTCCCCTGGAACAGGTGCAGGACAGGCCGTCCCCTTTCCCATTTATTTCAGCTGCAATAAACAAACAGTGTTCGCATTCAGCCTGGACGCGTTTGATCTCTCCTGTCGCGCACTTCCTATATGTGTATGTTATGTAAGGTCTGTAATTACGGCCCTGTTTCCTTTGCGTGCTCTCGGCGGCCGCGCTTGCGGCGCGACTGCAAAGCTACCTGTCAACTGACTTGTTTACAGGCAAACCCGTCCGTACGCGGCCTGCAGTCTTGCAAATGTGCTAGGTGTGTGCACGGCTGTGGGAGGGAGTGTGAGTGAGTGTGTGTGTGTGTGTGTGTGTGTGTGTGTGTGTGTGTGTGTGTGTGTGTGCGCTCGTCCCTGTTAATGCTGCGTGTGTGTGTGTGCGTGTGCGTGTGCATGTGTGTGTCTTCATGTGTGTATTTGGTTGTTCTTGTCTCTGGCCTGGCTCTCTCTCTCTCTCTCTCTCTCTCTCGCTCTCTCTGCAATAACAGTGCTGACCTAGTTTCAGTGTGTTCAGGGCTGCTTGTGGAATTTTACAGAGGCCTGCCTGCCTGCCTGCCTGCCTGCCTGAAACGCAGGCAGAAAACCATGACTGGGAATTTTTCTCGCGTCGCAAAATTGCAGCCACTTTAACTAAGTATATTCTCATTTAAAAGGGAGGATGAGCAAATTCAGCAAGCAAACAAAAAGCCCTCCCGATGAGCATGGGCGGCAATCAGGAAATCTCAGAAGTGCAGATAAAAATACACACATAACTCATCTCACGGAACATCACTTCTCCACCTCGGATTAGACATTCGGTCAACCCCCCACCCCCCACCCCACCCGGCAAACACACATCTATTACTATAGCCTTATCAATAACAAACTCACATCTATCAATATAGCCGTACCAGTTGAATCACACATCTATCAATATAGCTGTACTAATTGAATCACACATCTATCAATACAGCCATACCAATGGAAACACACATCTATCAATAAAGCCTTATCAACAGAAACACGCATCTACCAACATAGCTGTATCAACAGAAACATACATCTATTAATATGGCCTTATCAATAACAAACACATATCTATTAATATAGCCTTATTAATAAAAACACACTCAATATACCCTTATCAATAGAGACACACATCTGTTAATATAGCCTTAGTAATAGAAACACATCTATTAATATAGCCTTATCAATAGAAACACACATCTGTTAATACAGCCTTACTAATAGAAACACACCTCTGTTAATACAGCCTCATCAATAAAAAACAAACTTTTATTGATACAGCCTTATCAATATTTCTAGCTCTATAGTTTATAGATGTTAAGATTTGTAATATAAAATCAGCTCTTTGGGGGAGGGACTAAGTTCTAACGGCGTTCTGTTAGGTGAAGGGAACCCTGTGACACTGTGGGATTGATTGCCAAGATTCTTTCCAGTTTGGTCATGCTGGAGCTTGAAACAGGGACGCCTGAAACCAGTTGTCCGTATTTTGCTGCCATCAAGAAATTAGAAGCCAGTTTTTATACGGGTGTGTCAGGCCATAGGTGATAAACGTACTGTGTGATTATGCAGACAGGCTGTAGTTTGCAAAGCAAAGCTGCAGGGCTGCACGATATGGACAGAATATCAGTACTGCGATGTTACTGCTACATATAATTGTGATGCCTTTCAATATATTAAAGGCCCATATCATCACTTTTCTGGAATTAAAAATACTTAAAGTTCGTAAGTATTTGCTGCCCTGTCCACACAGTCCATGTACGGAATCCGACCTGCAAAACAACCCATTTTCTATCAGTTTTTGTGATGTCACAAAACCCATATGTCTCCATATTCAGCCTACACCAGTTTAGCCCCGCCCATTCATGCTGAAGTTCTAAGGAGTGTTTCAGCTGTCTTCTGAATGAGCTGGAATACAGGGCAGCCAATCAGAAAAGAGATCAGTTATTTATATCAGCCTTAAAGATACAGCAATAAAAATAGCCTGTTTAATGAATTAATTATGATGAACTGTGAAATACTTTTGGTACACAGACCCATCAAATGCACATCAGGGCAAAATTACATAGAAGGAAAATGTAGACTTTTGATGGATTACATGAAGACCTCGATTCATCAGAACACCCAGTAACTCACCTGGAGCTGTGACTGGTCACCCTGTCAGAAACACTCTGATTGGTTAGAGGCTCATTTGCATATTGCAGCCCTCTGTGATATCAGTATTGCAGAGACAGTTAACATTTGATATATTATGAAACCCTACAAAGCTGAGATGATCTTACGCATCTACTCAGTTATGCCTTAAGCACATAAATGTTTAGAAGATTATTAATGTTTTTCTGTTTTGTTTTTTTTTAGGTTTAGGGGTGGGGTCATGGTGTCCGAAATGGACGGCTGGAACCCCCTCCACACCAGCACTGCATTCTTGGAGCTAAACAAACATTGCCTGACAGGACCCATTCCAATCTGTCAGAAGATACAGTTCTACATCCACCTCAGAATCATCCCAGCCTACAGTGTCCTGATCCATGAGTTAAAGTCTTCTCCACCTGGCTCTCCTCTGCGTGCCCGTCAGACTCCTGTTCCAGTGGCAGATACAGTTCTAGTGTTTACCTCACTCTGTTCAGTGTTTCTGACGTTTCTGAACGACATCTACACCTGTTGCTTCCTTCAGAGCCTGTTAGAGGTGGACCACAGTCTCAAAGCACGTGTCAGAGGACTTGAGAAAAACAATCAAATGAAACACAGAAATAAACAGATGAGAGGAGACAGAATGGGAGAGGGGACAGACGAAGTGGATGGCGCCAAAACAACGAGGATATCTCTCAGTTTTCCCATCAGCACTGGACTGCCTGGTTTCTCTGCACAAAAGCACTGTCCCCTGATTCACTCCCCTCCCTCTCCTTCAGCGTATGACAGAGATGCTACTGATGGCACGGCATGGAAGGAGGAAACTCTTAGAGACAAGCACTTGTCCAAAGCGTCAAAACTGGATGGCCTGTCCTGCTCTTCCTCCTCCACTGTTCCCATTGATTTGACCGCACCTGTCAGTAAGAACTGCAAACCCACTTTGTCCTTTTCAGTGGCCGGTAGTGGTCCCCACTTTCCAACATCTGCTTTGCACACATCTGCTAAAATGGACTACTCAAGAGAGACATCTGGGGCTGGTCTGCCTAATGACTACCCAGAACACTCGACAACAGAGACAGCACATATCTTATTCAACCTGAGTGCGAGAGCCTTCCAAGGTCAGCTGACAAAGGACCACGAAAGCTCAAAAGGAAAAAAACGGAAAGGAAACAGCCTACATGTTGAACTAAGCCTCCCTCTTCCCAGTATTAACCCACCATCGTCTTCGTCGAGCCCTCCTCCTCTTTCTCCATCTTCTGTCTCTCCCTTGACCCTCCCTCCTCCGTCTTTTCATGACTCCTATCGGGCAGTGCCAAAACCAGAGCTGCTGTGTGGGGTGTGCCACCGTCTGTTCAGCACTGCCTCGTCCCTCACCGTCCACATGCGCCTCCATCGGGGGGGACGGGTTCTCAGCTGCCGCCACTGTGGCAAAGCCTTCATCCATAATAAAAGACTCCAGTCCCACGAGGCCACCTGTCGGCAAGCACTGCCAGCTTTCCCCATCCAACCCAAACAGGAACCTTTGGAGGAGGGGGAGGTGGAGAAAACAGGCGAAGCTGCAGAGCCAGAGCAGCATGGGCAAGAAACAGGGCCTGGCCGACCCGCAAAGAAGGGACGTGGCCTCAATGGACATCATGCTGGGGCACTGACTCAAAGTGATGACCTGAGGGACGAAGATCACTTTGTGAAAGTTGTTGATGGACATATCATTTACTTCTGCTCAGTGTGTGAACGTTCCTATATGACCCTGTCAAGCCTCAAACGCCACTCTAACGTGCACTCATGGCGTCGGAAGTACCCCTGCCACTACTGTGACAAGGTTTTTGCTCTTGCAGAATACCGCACCAAACATGAGGTGTGGCACACTGGTGAAAGGCGATACCAGTGTATATTTTGCTGGGAGGCTTTCCCTACTTATTACAACCTCAAAACACACCAGAAGGCCTTCCATGGCATCAGCCCTGGCCTTATCTCAAGTGAGAAGACAGCCAATGGGGGCTATAAGCAGAAGGTTAATGCCCTCAAACTCTACCGGCTACTGCCAATGCGCTCTCAGAAACGGCCGTATAAGACATACAGCCACGCGTTGGCTGATGGATTACTTAAGGCTGACTCATCAGATAATGCTCCTTTGCCTCTGGACTGCAGCCTCCCTCCAAATCTAGACACCAGTAATTTGGAGTCCTTCCTTAAAGATCTTCATTCCCAAGATATTAAACCTGACCCTGACAGATTCCTTATCAAGATGGGTACAGAACAGAGCAAGAAGCTGCCCACGCCCCACACAGAAACGTCTGCAGAGGTTGGTGAGAAAGAAAGGTCGGACGAACGTCTGTCCGGAAACAGCAGTGCTAAAGCCAAAACTCTCAAGGGCTCAGAGGCAGCTGTTTCTTCTGTCATAACGTTTGGACACAGCAAACCCTCAGTCATCATGCACAGCACAGCACTCCCATCCTCTGTTATTGTTCAAAGAAATAAGGTTCCCTCTGGAGATAGAAAGAGCTCCCCTGAGAGCAATCAGACCACGGCTAAGTCTTCACAAAAGCTAACTAAAAAGCATAGTCAGAAAGAACACACCCATGCCCGCAGTAGGTGGGATGCAGATACCTCAAATACAGAAGTCTCAAAAATCCAACAACCAACAGAGACATTGCATAAGGAACGCAAAGCTCATAGCAAGAGTGAGTTAAGCAAGGCAGTGCCCATATCTGTGGATTCAGAGGTCAAAGGGAGTGGGCCTCTGTGTCAGATCACTGTGCGTATAGGGGAGGAGGCTATAGTCAAAAGGAGTATCTCTGAGACAGACCTCATGAGAGACAAAAGTCCAACCCTAAGCAAAGCCAAAAAGAACAACCTTCCCCATGAAAACCAGAGAGAGCAGCGGCACACCCATCACCACCACCGCAAACACCATAGTCACCGCAGATCTAGCCAGGAAGGAAGGGAGGAGGAGCGCAAATGGAAAAACTCTAGACTCCCAGGGAAGGTGAGGAAATATTTCTTCCGACAGGAAGTCAGAGAGGACAGGAACAACCACGATGGAGAAGACAACCTGTGGAGACCTTACTACTCGTATAAACCCAAGCGAAAGACCCTGCATATGCAAAAGGCCAAGAGCTGGCAACGCAAAATGCACTACAAACGATCACTGAGGTTGATGAAGAGAGCAGAGAGGCTTATGAATCATGTAAACAAAGAGGCTGATGATGGACAGGAAGAAGAAAAAGAAGATACAAGAGAGGAGGAGGAGAAAGAATTTATTCGCCAAAAGGAGGTCAAAGACAACACCCAATTTCTTTCTGCTCCTTCTCCAACTGAACAGAAGGAAGAGGAGAAGGGGTCTGGAAAGCAAGACGCCCCTGTTTCTGCAGCTTCATCACAGTCTACGCGGAATACTCAATACACGGCTTCCTCCAAGATCAAACAACGGTGGTCTGGGGACCAGGCCTCTGAATGTGGGTCTTGCGGCCGATGGTTCTCCAGCTCTAGGAAGCGAGATAAACATGAACTAACACATCTATTTGAGTTTGTGTGTATGCTTTGCAGAGCTCCTTTCCCCTCTCAGACCAAGTTAGAGGAGCACCAGAGAACCAATCACCCAAAAAACAAACCTCTGTCTACCTCTGCTCCATGCAATTCACAGTCATCAAGCAAGGAAAATGCGATGGAACTAGGCGAGGTTGGCGACATTGCGAATAGAAGGTTCTTGGAAAAGGGCAGTCCAGCTCGCTTGGGAAGAAGGCCTTTGACTAGATATACCTGCTCACAGTGTGATAAAGTATGTAAGACAGCCGCTGCACTGAACTGCCACCTGAAGAGACATGAGCTAGGCAGTTCTACAGAGAACATGCAGCAAATGCAGGGTGTGCAAAGTCACAATTCATTGACTCCAGAGACTGACAAAGATCATAGAAAAGACTTGGATGTTATAGGAGAGCATGCACGGTCTATCCCTGTTATAAACTACCCCAAAACAGATTCTCAACAAACAGATCAGGGGGGTGAAGGTAATGTTGAGCACCAAAAAGGAGGTGCTAGAGACTGTGCAAAACAAGCGACTTTGGACAAAATCCACAGTCCACAGCGGTGTACTACATCACCCCCAGCTAGTCCTACACTGGAAAGGTCAAAGGTCATTTCACCTAGTCTCCCCAGTGTGCTAGTCATGAATGAAGCAGAATGCCTTGACTTCCGAACCCCTGAGAAACGGAGTCTGGATGCACACGACCAGAGGAAAAGAAGCCTCACGCCTACTGATAAACTAAACCAAGACCATCAAATGCACACAGCACCAAAGGTTAGAACAGAGGCAGACCCACCTGTATCCATGGCATTGCAATCAGTCAGGTGTAGCATTTTGGAACAAGAAGCAGAAACGGATACACAGAGACATGGGGACATTCATACTAGTGGTCATTTAAGTAATTCACAGGAAGCTCAAGATCTAAGGGTCTTTGCTATGTCCAGAGCTGCCTGCAGCAGCCAGGCAGAGGACTTGACCATGCAAACTATACTAGCAAGGGAGAGGGAGCTTGCCCAGCAAACTGCACACCAATTCACCATCAACAAGAGGCGATCCACAGATGAGGAGGTGACACTCATCGTACCCAAAGAGGAGCCGCTGAGTCCTGTGCCCTCTCCCACATGCTCTGTCATTCAAACCACTCAAAAAAGACCTTCTCAAAGGCACTCACAGTCCCCTTGTCACTCTCCAAGCCCCTTAAACCTGCAGTTGCGGCCACATTTGGAGCCAAACCACTCGCACCAAGGGATGCACCGTGCTGAGAAACAAAGACCTGTACTTGCAACAAGTTCAGGTCAGGCTAGTGAGCCCCCCTCTTCTCGCACCGTGCTGCATCCCCAAGTGCCCCATTCAGAGCCAGAGACAAAGGACAGCACCTCTTCAGCAGCGAGAGACCCCTGCAGGGAATCCGACTATCCTGTTCAGGAGTTTGCACTTCCCTTGATCTTACCAGGGGGGTACTGCTCCAGTAAGAAACAGGAGGAACAGATCCTGATGTCCTACCCTCCTGGACCCTTATCTTTTGGGGCACTAGGGAAGATGGTACCACATACTGACTCAAGCAAACTGCCCTTTTACCCAGATCCCTATCACCTACTCTACGGCCCACAGCTACTACCATACCCGTACAGCCTTGCAGCTCTGCCCATGGCTCTCAATATGATGGCATCAGGGGACAAAGTAGAGCCCTTGCCTTTCTTGCCCACCCTCTTCAATTATGCTGCAGCAGGTGCCCCTTTCACAGGAACAGTGCCCCACCCTTTAGTGGTGAACCCCAGCCTATACAACAACAGCAGTAGCAGTAGCACAAAGCGTGACAGTGGAAACCCATGAGTCGATGGGGGGCAGCAGCGTTGAAGGAATACTGTAGACCTTAAAAGAGGACCAGGCCTTGGATGGAAGATATTTTATTGCTCTATCGCTCTGTTTGGTAACTGAACTACTTGCACAGACCTTTCCTTTTTTTTGTAAAGTAGCAAAAACATAGGTATATGTAGGCCTCAACTTTAGTGAAGTGATGGAGAGGTGCCTTGGAGGTATGCCCGAAGGAATAGGGGGAAGGTGGCGATCTTAAAAGTCCAATATCTTCCCTCTTCCGCTGGCAAAAGAAACCTCTGACACGCCACTCCTCTCCCTCTTTAGGAGAGTTAGATCTTGGTTATCCGTCCTCGAATTTTTTGTGATAATAGGTATAACCAACAAATAATAACAGCTAACAGGGTGTGGTGTTTCTAGAAAATAGAAAAAAAGAAATAGTGAATTCTGCTTCCCACTAGTGACAGTATACCAATAATTATGGTGTTAATAATATCAATATACCGCTGATAGTAATAATATAAGGGGGGGGCTGAGCTTTTGATTTCGAGTAGAAAGATAGACCTCAAAAGGCTCAACACACTTCTCAACTCAGTGAAGGAAGATGATAGCTTACAAGCAGTTTCATGAGTGTGAGTGTGTGTGAGTGTGTATGAGTGTGTTTCAAACTCCTGTCATGCATGTGGAGGTTTTGGGGTAGGTGTCCTCTTATGACATTATGTAACCGTAGGTTCTGTTGCGTGTATTTTTCAGTACAGGCTTTTATGTGAGTTTCAGCAGATGTGAATGTGTGTGTGTGTGTGTGTGTGTGAGAGAGAGAGAGAGATATGTTGAGAGTAGTGTGTGCATGCACAGTTGCTATAATCAGCCTTTATTGGTTCCAATGGGGATTTCAAGCATATGAGCATCATTCCTTGACAGGCTGTTCCGACCTTCGTAGATCAGCGAGTAGAATAAAAAAAAGTAGATGAAGTTCTTCCTTCCTTCGTGGGTCATAACTTAGCGAGTCGATAGCTTAACTTCATGCCGTTCTGGACGGAGCTTGTTAATATGTGATCTTTTATTAACTAGGATTATAAGGCGGAGCTCGGTGACTCATCGTGTACAGAAGGACACGTTTTATCGTCTGGTCTTTAGAAGTTTGCAGGATCAACTGCTCGGAGGATCAATTGAGGAACTGGACGAAATATGTGTGTGCGTGTGTGTGTGTGTGTGTGTGTGTGTGTACTTCCAGTTCTCCCGTCAATCATCGTAACGTCTCTTCCAGTAAAGAGAATAAGTTCGACTTAATGTTTAGTGGCCTTCTCCTCCCCAGCGCCCCCTGGTGTCCACCAAAGACACTCCATTCACTTTACTGAGATCTGAGAGAAAGAGGGAGCATTTAGTACCGTGGCTGTGTGTGTGTGTGGGAGAGAGAGAGAGAGAGAGAGAGAGAGAGAGAGAGCAGTGTGTGTGAGTGTGATATTGCCAGTAGAGCTTCCATTATAAAGTCAGAGAAAATAATGGTCCAGCAGAGCAGCTGGCGAACGGCGTTTCAGACGGCCGTGATCTTAAAAAGCCTGTTACGTGCGAGCAGAGGGTTCTGTTGGCCAGCCAACTCTCTCTCTTCCTCTCTCTCTCTCTCTCTCTCGCTCTCCATGTCTTCTCCGCAGTGCATGGAACAGCAAAGGATGACGTCAGCCACTCCTGACGCCCGCACAGGGTCTGAGCTGTAACGCTTAGGACAAAAAAGAAAAAAAAAAATTTGCTGGAGTGGTCTGGTTCGGAACACTCCTTAGGAATTTCCTGTTGTTTTTTATGTATCTTTTTAAACAATATTATTTGTTTATTTGACATATTTTGTTTTCCCTTTTTGATAGAGAGACAAGGATTGTGCTTGAAGATGACGGTCTTTTTCAAGTACACGTGAACATGAATGTAATTTTAGTCATGAGGTTAAGAAAAAAAAACTAACAAAAAAAACAACAAAAAAAAAACAACAACAACAACAAACATGGTATCGTAGACAAATTCTGTTTTCTGACGTGCGAAAAAAAAAAAAAATAACATGTAATAAACGAGCCGCTATGAGGTATTCACATATATACAGTAGTCTTAGAGACATTGTCTAGGAACTTGGATTCAATATAATCATAACGCATGAGAAACACTCGCTTCTTCAGTATCGTCATAACGGTGTCGTCATAACGGTCTTCACTTTCTTTCTCACGTTGTGGTTTTTCGTTTTTTGTTTTTTTGTTTTCTCTATACTGGTACGCTCCAAATACTATCCGCCGACTATTGTTTTTCGTTTTTTTTTTTCCGGGCGAGTCTTTTCTGTGAGCAGTCGTTTTGTTCGATCATCGTAAACATGAAACCAAAAACAAAAGACAAAAAAAAAAAAAAAAAGAGAGGAGCCCCCGGCTGGTTCGTTTCTTCTCCTCAATCACAGCACAAGCTGTCCGATTCCAGAAGACCCCCCCACTCCCTCCCTCCCCCCCTTTCCCTTCCCAAAACATCTCATCCTCCCCTTTTGAAGTCAGTCTGTTTGAAACTGTGCAATGAAGCCGCAGCACTGTTCGCTTCCAGAGGGTGAAAACAATGCTAAGATTTGTTGCTTTACTCGGGTGTAGGTACAAGCCTTTCATGTAGTGCGTGAACTTTGTGTGTGTGTGTGTGTGTGTGTGTGTGTGTTGGGGGGTGGGGTGTTTGGGTGGGTGTGTGTGTGCATGTGAAAGAAAAGGAAAACCAAAACATGTACCGTATCCTTTGTGGCTCGCCACCAAAACCAATGCTCGGATTTGGACCCCCTTTCGACCTTATTTCTACTCTTGTATCGCACAGTTTATTCAGCTTCAACACACCGGGGCCCTAGTCTGTACCCGCAGCTGACTAGACTAGTCTAAAGAAAACAAATCGAACTCCAAAAAGTCTATATTTCATACACACACACACACACACACACACACACACACATATATATATATATATATACACACCGAGATCCAAAATCTGATAAAGGTCGATTTTGACATATTATTTCTCAACCTCAGAATATGTGCGATACTCATATTTCAGATCAAGTATCACCCAAATATCACACCAGTTCTAAATCAGTATTAAATAGCCCCTAATAACAGCACACAGCACTGTTTACGTCAAACGGCTCTCTTAAAACCAGCCCCCACAAACGAACACACAGTATTCATTCAAGATCAAGCGCCGAACCAAATTTGTGATTAATAAACCAAAATGTGTCATCTCATCAGGAACCCATTCCCATCACCTGCAGGCCACAACGGAAACACTGTACACGGAAAACAGGCTGAAACCAGTCACGACAGCTAGATTAATGTCCAGGAGACTCTTCAAACTTTGGCCGCTGCGTCTCGGTAGGGCGTCGTCCAGAAAACAACTGTGAAACCGGTAAAGTTTTGAATGTAGTCCGACACATCAAGGGTCACACGCATGAAACATTGTTACTTTTGAGCTCTTTTTGACCAGTAAATAACAGCAACGCACACAGAAGCGACCCTCAGGCTCTCAGAGAGGCCCGACTGCGTGGCTGCGTGTGTCCTGCGGCTGGTCATAGTTGTAGGCATGTGACTGACTTGTCTCGTATCGTGAAAATGTAAAGTTACAAAATGTGCCATTGTTTTAGAGGTTTAACACATTTGGCCACGTTTCCTGGGATATTCGAGAGGTTTTAAATGTTTCTTGTTGACTTTTGTGACCATCTGATACGAAGGCCTGTCGAGACAATTGCCAAATCAAGCCTGCGATCTATATTTTGTCCTGTTTTTTTTTTCTTTATTTCTTTGCTTCTAGTTCTCCTGTCTCCCTCTGTCCATGCTACAACCATACAAATAAAGTATTAACCTGATGACCTACAAAAGTTCTGAATCCATTCCATCGTTGATATGAAGTGTAAACAAATCGCTGCGTGGGACAGTAATTGGTGATCAAATGCTAAATGGACATGGAATAAATATTTGTGCTTTCAATGCTAAAAAGATCACAAATACGAAATTTTTAAAATATAAATGTTACTATGTATGCACAAACACGTGTGTGTGCAGGTGCATAGTATGTATATATAAACACACACTATATGGACAAAAGTATTGGGACGCCTGACCATTACACCAACAGGGACTTTAATGACACTGCATTCAAATCCATAG
>JBBPCZ010000115.1:41957514-41972186 GCA_037974445.1 Brycinus macrolepidotus | reverse complement strand
CGTTACTGTTTCAGCACTTAATAGCTCCTTAAATATCTAACACTCGTCTGGTGATCCACATTATCATTAGAATTATATTAGGTGGGTTTTTATAGGTGATGAATATAAATATGGCCTTTTTTTTAGCTAATAAAAGAACTCAAATGGTGAAAATACTGTAAATTTATTTGTTAGTAAAGTAGAGTGTGTATTTTTAGTAAATATTAAGTGATTAACATGCAAATGTAGAAAATCTCAGTTTGTGCAAAAATGTTTGACCGGTAGTATGTATGCAAATGTCTGATTCATCTGAAAAACAAGAATGCAAGTTCTCATGGACGAATGGAACTCGTAAACTTAGGTTTTTGGTTTTTAAATGTGAAGAAACAGAAGCCCGAGAGCATTAAGCACTTCAGACGTTTCAGAGAAGGCGGCCGTATGGATGATGGGGTTTGTTTGGGGGGGAAAAAAAAAAAAAAAAAAAAAAAAAAAAATTCTTTTGATGTGAAATGCCTTGGCAGCCTGAAACACTTGATTGATGAAAAAGTGCAAAAACATCTAATGCGTCTCCGGTCAGGCCAGACCCGGCTTGGATGTCAGCAGGGCAGGAAAGGGGGAAAAAATTTAATAAATAAAAATACCACCATAAAAAAAATGGGAGCCTGGGAAATAGTGTACACCTTGAACTTCCTCAAATTCATTTTGGAAATGCATTTTGCAGGATTGCAGGATGCTGGCGTTGCAGAAAGAAATGGCTCCGTCCAGGCTGTTTAAAAAAAAAAGAATGATTTCCAGTCCACTGCTGGGTCCGTTGTTCCGTCCGGATGTGTTTCAGACGTGTTCTGAGAAACCCCACAGCTTCCTCTGCAACCCATTCATTTCAGCAGACACCTCCCTCACAGAGTTTCGGCACACGCTGAGAATTTCTACATTCGCATGTTACTCACTTAATATTTACTACAAATACACTCAATATTCTTTACTAACAAATAAAATTTACAGTATTTTCACCATTTGAGTTCCTTTATTAGCTAGAAAATGTTTTTTTTTCATCCATCACCTATAAAAACCCACCTAATATAATTATAATTCTAATGATAATGTGGATCACCAGACGAGTGTTAGATATTTAAGGAGCTATTAAGTGCTGAAACAGTAAACGAGCGCATTTAAAGTTAAAGGACAGTCTAGAATTTGACTCTGCATCACCACACAACCAGTTAATAGGAGTCAGACCTGCACCTGGAAACTGGCATATTTTCATTTATGGTTGTTCACTAAACAACTTTCCAGTGTTTAACAAGAATAAAAATCTGCAGTTTATGTAATAAATGAATAAAGTGGTAAAAACTTGTGGTGTGCAAAAACTGGACGTGCAGACGATGAACTAACTTCTCCAAAAATGGAAGAATTTTCCTAAAAAAAAACCACCCACTCGCCCACCCAAATTAATGCGTCCTATTAAATAATGTGGTGGAAGAAACAATAGAGTTCACTTTATCATAATCAGACATGGAAATGCTAAATGCACGAATGCTGCAGTGTCAGTGGGCGGCTGCGGTCTGCGTTCACGCTGCACGGCTCTGCGATACGGCTGGATTTCCTCTGGCTACGTGAGTCATATCTGTGGCGTTATATAATAACTACTATTTCTGATGTTACTACAGTCTATAAACTTCATACAGCGACAGTCTATAAACCTCGGTCCAGCCTGGGATTAACAATCAGACCAGCAATCATCTGAAAACACGGTCATAAATTCACAGCGCAGCTCATTATGCGCAATGTCTTATTATTATTACGTGCAACAGCCTTACTACGTGAAATTTCACTACTTATAGCAATTTTACTGATCTACTACTGATCTCTGTTACAACAATAACAGACTCCTAACCAATATTAGTGTAATTCACTTTTTTAAACATTTTTTTAATTGATTTTTACAAACGAACAAATAGTGCTCAACATATACAGCAATAATATATACAATTTAGATGCACTATGATGAAGACTGTTTGCAAATAGGAAGGAAAAACAAACAAAAAAATAAATAAATTAATTAAAAATAAATAAATAACTAAAATTAATTAATTAAAAAAAAAAAGTTTCACATAGTATCCCGAATTATCATGTTAAAAGAAACAAATGTTTAGTTCTAATCTACTCAAAATAAACAATTCGTTTTATTTGCGGGAGTTTAGTACATACAAAATATAATTTATCCAGTCTGATCAAAGCTTTGACTGTCCAAACTGTAAGTTACTTATCTATAGTATTAATACCCCCAGCATTTGTGTGTATAGTGTACTGTATTTCATATAGAGTATTTATGCAGAGTTTTTATTTGATTTATTTAGACTTTATATTTATATTGTTATTGTCTCTGTGTGTCTGTGCAGTCGTAACATAAGCAATTTCCTCTGGGATAAATAAAGATTCTGATTCTGATGTTGATTCTCACATGCTTTATGTGCAGGGATGAGTATGATGTGTGTGTGTGTGTGTGTGTGTGTGTGTGTGTGTGTGTGTGTGTGTGTGTATGCCAGCAGTCCTGTTATCGTATATGCATGTCTCGGCAGACCACACTTATTAAAAATGAAGCCACTGATACTGACAGGGTGGGGGGCGCGGGGGTTGGGGGGGGCAGGCATTGTGCACTTTGTGCTCTTGTTCATATTCTGCTCTTACATTCCATACCAGCGTGTTTCAGGCGGGATGTATAATGAACGAGTGTGTGACAGAAATGACAGATTGCAGGGCAGCGTGGCTCTGAGGGCCGGAGTTTCAGAGGCCAGGGCTGGAAACGAAGTTACACTTAAAACAGAAAGGGAAAGAGAGAGCAAGAAGGAGAGCGAGAGAGAGAGAGAGACAGAGAGAGAGAGAGAGAGCATGCGAGAAAGAGCTAGAGAGAGAGAGAGAGAGAGAGAGAGAGAGAGAGAGAGAGAGAGAGAGAGCGCGAGAAAGAGAGAGAGAGATATAGTGAAAGCGAGTGTGAGAGAGAGACAGAGAGAGAAAGAAAAAGAGAGAGCGGGTGAGAGAGAGAGAAACAGAGAAACAGAGAAAGAGAGAGAGAAAGTGAGTGAAAGAGCGAGTGAGAGGGGGAGAGAGAGAGAGAGAGAGAGCAAGAAGGAGAGCGAGAGAGAGAGAGAGAGAGAGAAAGTGAAAGTGGGCGAGAGAGAAAGAGAGAGAGAGAGAGCAGGCGAGAGAGAGCGAAAGAGAGAGACAGAGAGAAAGATAAAAAGAGAGCGGGTGAGAGAGAGAGAGAGAGAGAGTGAGATATAGTGAAAGCTAGTGTGTGAGAGAGTGAGAGAGAGAGACTAAAAGAGAGCAGGTGAGAGAGAGAGAGAGAGAGAGAGAGAGAGAGAAAGAGAGAGGAGCAAGAGAAACAGACAGAGAGAGAGAGAGAGCGAGAGACACTGCAGTACAGTTGAGAGATGCTGGGCAGTGAAGAAGTGCCTCCAAACAAGGGAAACTTTGGGGAGAATAAATGTCACTGTTCCAAAAAGACTGAGGTCGTATTAATCTCCCGGACGGCCTTCAAGCCTCGCGCACATTAGAGGAAATAGCCCGGCTCGACTCCCGACCCATTCAATCTTGCCGCGATTCCTCTGAGGATCTTCGGTATGGCCAAGGCCCGGCGCAATAAAGACGGATCGAACGTCAGTCCGGAGCCCGCCTGCCCGCGCGAGGAGCTGGTTTACATTTTAATTATATCAAACACTAAACGCGGCAGAAAAATCATCCGGACGCAGGTGAAAAGGCCGCGATTCGATTACCTGACCCTAAATAAGCGAAATGAAGGAATCCACGCTGAAAGAAGAAGATCACTCTCATCTTCTTACCAAGAAACCAAACCATCCCGGCTCGAACCTCCAGTTTATCCCATTCTAGAAGTGTTTTGTTTTTATTGTTTTTTTTTTTTCCTAGTGGGGTTTATCGACTCGACAGCTCTTGCAAAGTGCCCTTTGATGCAGTGAAAGGCGGTGCAAGATTTATGATGCTTTCGTCGTGACCTGACAACTTGGGTAATGCTCTATGACTCCCTGTCTCAGCAGTGAGTAAAATGGAAATAATGCCAGTTCCTCACTTGCCTCCAATAAGGAATCAGTCTTTTAATCTTCAGCGAAGTGTTGGAGAAATGGCTCAGCCAGGCTCCAACAATATGCTGTGCTACCAAGGATTTTTTAATAAGTGTGACAAATGAAGGGTCCCACGCACACACACACACACACATACACACACACACACACACATGCATGGAGAAAACACAGCAGCACACTGAGTCAGAGCTGAGTGTACAAGGGAGTTAAGGGGGGGGGGGGGGAGTGCAATTACAGCGCCTCGCCTAGGTGTGCGAATGCAAATTAAAGTGAAAAATCTCTCGCCACACATTACCTGCTTTCTATTTTTCATTCCGTTTGTGCTGACACCAAACACGCCCCGAGCGTTTTAATTCCTCAGGACGGAGGCGAGGTTAAATGTCAAGAATAGGGATGAGAGGCACTAATAGAGTGAAACTCGGTTTTCCAGAAACAATCTCGGCTCGGTAATGACCCTCCGCCGCACTCATTGGACGCATCGGTAATCGGGGTTCCGGCTTTAACGACCCCTGCCCTTCATCATCCCTGCAGCTTAAATCGATCTTTATTCGATTTACACGTGGCGCATCCGCTGCCCCAGGCCCTCTGGAGCCCCGCCTCGCCTCGCGGCTGGCGTCTTCTTTAACACCCGAACCCTGAGGGTGTTTCTCCCGTCTCTCCATCACTTGTTCTTTTCTGAGCCTTAAACATTGAGTCTCATATCCCTCTTTTTAGCTCAACCAGCCATTATGATAAAAGGATTATAATTTTAACTGTTTGGACACAACTGACCCAAAAAAACCCCCAAAAATCTGAAAATCTGACCACACACCCAAACCCTCACACACACCCCTTACACCCTCCCCCACACTCACACACACCCCCCCGCCACCCACCCCCACACACACCCACACCCCTTCCACCCACCTCCACACTCACACACACCCTTTCCACCCACCCCCACCCTCACACACACCCCTTCCACCCACCTCCACACTCACACACACCCTTTCCACCCACCTCCACACTCACACACACCCCTTCCACCCACCCCCACACTCACACACATATGATTGTGCTTCTCACGCCGTATGTTTTTATCACATGTTTTTAAAAATATATTTAGTTATTTTCACATTTAAACCATATAATTTTTAAAGTTCCAAACATTGTTGTGTTTTTTAAAAGTTTGAGATCTCTGATTCTACACAATGTATGATCATGAAACAAAACTTCTTGTGACGTTTCCTCACAGGAACCTCACAGTTGTAATGTTGAAAATGCATAATAAACATAAGAATTCCTACAAATCAAGAACAGGAATATGAAACTAATAACTGGATTCAAATTCCCTAATGATTAATTTGACAGCCTAGAGGAAATTAAAATTCAGAATCAGACTCTTCTTTGTCCAGCCTGTTTCTCCTAGACACAGTTGTGGTCAGAAGTTTACATACACCCATCATGGGTATGAATGTCATATTCATTTTGGGCTTTTAATGATTTATTTGAACCGTTCTTTTTCCAGGGCAGAATGATTATACAACATACAACTTCAATGATTTTTTAAAACAAGAATTGGGTGCACAAGATTGAATTTATTTAGGATTGTCTCTAATCAACACAGGGTCAAAATTATACATCCAGGCTCAAATATATACATATATCCCAACTAAATCCTTTATTAAGTGGTGGTGAAGATTCTAGAATGTCTTAACTTGACAAGGCCAAGGTCTATTAACTTCTCGTTAGTGATCACGATTAACTGCAGTTGGTAGTTTCTTTTTGCCAGCATAAAAAGGATGTGTTTGACAGCATTTATTGGATTGACCAATACTCAGAACAATGGGGAGATCCAAGGAACTCAGTGAAGATCTAAGAATGAGAATTGTATATTCACACAAGTTGGGAAAGTCTCTTGGAGCCATCTCTAAACAACTGCAGATTCCAAGATCATCAGTTCAAACAATTGTACGTAAGTACAAGTTATTCGGATGTGTCACCACTTTGCCAAGGCCTGGAAGAAGACCCAAACTGTCACCCTCAGATGAAAGGAAACTGGTTAGGATGTTTAAGAACAAGCCAAGGACCACCAAGTCTCAAGCCTGCCATGAACTGGAAGCTGCTGGAACATCAGTGTCACTGTCCACAGTGAAGCAAGTTTTACATCGCCATGGTCTGAGAGGGCACCGACCAAGAAAGAAACCCCTGCTAGAAAATCACCACCTTCAAGCTCGACTGAAATTTGCAGCTGCCCACATAGACAAGCCACAAGCTTTCTGGAGAAAAAGTTTATGGTCAGATGAAACAAAGATTGAGCTAATTGGCCACAACGACAAGAAGTATGTTTGGAGAAGTCAAGGTGAGGCTTTCGAACCTAAGAACACTGTACCAACTGTCAAACATGGTGGTGGTAGTATCATGCTCTGGGGGTGTTTTGCTGCCAGTGGCACTGGTGTATTGCACAAAGCGGATGGAATAATGAAGAAGGAGGACTATCTCCAAATTCTTCAACTTCACCTCAAATCAACAGCTAGATGGTTGAAACTTGGACACAATTGGGTGTTCCAACAAGATAATAATCCCAAACACACATCAAAACTGGCTTTGGAATGGATAAAGCAGGCTAACATAAAGCTTCTGGAATGGGCTTCTCAAAGCCTCGACATCAACCCTATTGAAAATTTGTGGACTATGCTTAAAAGCTAGGTCCGTTCCAGTAAACCAACCAATTTAAATTAACTGTACCAATACTGCCAAGAGGAGTGGTTAAATATCCAGCCAGAATTATGCCAGAAGCTTGTTGATGGCTACAAAAAGCGTCTGATCACGGTGAAACTTGTTAAGGGACATTTAACCAAATATTAGTTGGGATGTATGTATATATTTGAGCCTGGATGTATGACCCTGTGTTGATTAGAGAAAATCCTAAATAAATTCAATCTTGTGCACCCAATTCTTGTTTTAAAAAATCATTGAAGTTGTATGTCATATAATCATTCTGCCCTGGAAAAAGAACGGTTCAAATAAATCATTAAAAGCCCTAAATGAATATGACATTCATATCCATGATGAGAGTATGTAAACTTCTGACCACAGCTGTAACTGAGCTCAGTTTAACATCAATACGAGATTCTGGCCATTTTCTTCTAAACTTCTTAAACTCAGTCCCTGACAAAGAGTCTTCCTCTAATCTCAGCCCGATCCCAATTTAAGATCTTAAAATGCTTTCTTTTCTCTCACTGCTCTGATCTTTATTTGTCTCAGATCATCAGATCTTCAGATGAGACCCAGAAGAAAACTTGGTTGGTTTATAAATGTGTCTGTACAACATCTGAAATGAGTCTTATTGATCAAATTCAAATTTTAAAACTACCAATGTCAGACAGTTTTGAAACCCATAAGGTTGTTAGAAAACTGAGAAGCCGATGAGAACAACAAAAGAACTTCTGTCTTGAGCTGATTTTTTTCTTTTGCTCCTTATTTCTCCTAAGTCAGACTTCAATGATTTACAAATAAGAAGATGATTTATTTCTGATCAGACAAGGAAAAGATTGTTGTGAGCAGCGAAATCTTCCTCTGAGAGCTTACTAAGCTATCGTCCTGAAGAGAAAGCTAAAGGATACCCCACTACGCCCCAAGGCAGCTTCTATCCATTTCTTTAAACAACTAAATAAAGAGATATTAAGAGATAAGGCACATTTAAAATGAAACAGTAAAACATTGCCCTTATAAAGAGTCTGAACAGTGTTCTTATCTGGAGAGAAAGTTCTAGCAGTGAGAGCGAGCAAATAAAAAACAAAAAAAAAACAATGCCATTAGAACAAAGACAGTTTGAGAGGTGTGAGACGACGCTCGGCGAAGGGGTTGAAGCGATGGGCTATGGATGATAATGGAAAGTAGCGAAAGTGGGAGTGAGAAAGTGAAAGAGTGAAGACACACACTTCCTGGCCAGATTGTTGGCTCCCCTCACACCAGAACTGGTGCTGATGAGAGGACGAGGCCACATAGACACACACACACACACACACACACACACACACATACATACACACACACATGTGCATATACACAAACAAACAGCACATGGAGTAATTCATATTATTCATTTTCATATTCATATTATATAAGCACTTACATAATAATAATAATAATAATAATAATAATAAATATTATTATTGTTGTTGTTTTTGTTTTTAAGATTTGTAAATGTATTTGCTATATTACTTTTTAATTAATTAATACATTAGTAAATACATTAATAAAACTAAAAAACAAAGCAAAATAAACAATATAACATGTATAATAAACACAATATGTATCAATAATAAATAAATAATAATACTACAAATAATACTACTAATAAAACTACTACTAATAATACTAATACTAATACTAATACTACTACTACTAATAATAATAATAATAACAACAATAATAATAATAATAATAATTCCATTTGTGTGTAAATGGTTTAGGAAAATTTTTCATTTTTGGTCAAAACACTGCACAATTTCAAGAGCATTTTATGCAGGACACTTTTGGCCCGAAGATGTATGTAAACATATACACACACACACACACACACACACACACTCACACATCACGTGCCCCTAGTACATAAAGGCCTGAGTGCGTGTGGAGTTTTTGTTTTGCTGTGAACTATCGGTGGAACAGATTGAGCGTTGGAGGCTTGGTCTCACGTTTGACATTCGTTTGGGAGAAAATCACACCCCAATGAGCCACGCTGACAGCGCAGCATCAATTTTATTACTGTGTGAACGTGTGTGTGTGTGTATGTGTGTGTGTGTGCGTGTGTGTTTTTGTGTGTGTGTGGGTTTGTCACAAACCCTTTTCTCAAAAACACCCTGGCTCCGTCACAGCCCACCCTCAACACCTTGGTGTCGACCACCATATGTCAGAGAGAGAAAAAGTGAGAGAGGGAGAGGGAGAGGGAGAGAGGGAGAGAAAGAGAGAGAGTTTTTGTCCACTTTAGAACGGGCCTTTACAGTAAAAATCGCATGCTTGAAAAATGCATTATTATTATTATTATTATTATTATCATTATTATTAATAAGTAGGAGGATGCTGAGGGCCTGGAAGTCTCAGATCTACCGGGATCTAAATTTGGCTAAATTTGCTGATCAGGCAGCTTGTTTCTGAGCTCCTTCCACCCTGAGAAACTTTTAGAGCTATTCACAGAGCTTCGTCTGGAATGAGGTCCATTACTAGACTGAGCCAATGCTTAATGAAGGGGCTCCTGCCTTTGGTCCGCTATAACAGACCACACCCACGAGCACAGTGAAGAAGAATCTATAGAAGGTGAGGAGGAGGAAACCAACATGAAATTCCTGTCTATTAGCCAATTTTCAGCCTTTTGGACCCATTTTGAACAGAAGGCATTAATCTCTATAAAGATCCAAAACAGTGCAAAAGGAATTTTCACACTTACTGAATATGTCAGAAAGCCTGAGGTTTGATGATGTGTCTTAAAGGTGGTGTAAAATGTAATTGATGCATCTTTTCCAGGCAGAGTTACATGCTAGATTGTACAGTATTATTTCATGAGTTACATCACTAAGGTCAACCCCCACAGGACCTTTAGCTTATATGCATTATGGGAATGAAGGTTCAGCTGTTTTTTGTCTAATTAATTCAGAGCGGGTCCTAGCAACATCTTAGGCCCTAGAACTGAGGGGGCAAGAACTGAGAGTGAGATTTTTTTGGTGTTTAGTGTCACTAGATTCTTCCCACTGCTGCCGCCAACAACAGGGGGTGGGAGGGTGGTGCAGAGGGTATGATTTGGTGACGGGGTGGGGGTTGGAGTTGAGGGTACAATTTGTTGAAGGGGTGGGGGTTGGAGCAGAGGGTATGATTTGTTGACAGGGTGGGGGTTATAGTAGAGGGTACAGTTTGTTAATGGGGTGGGGGTTGGAGTAGAGGGTACTATTTGTTGATGGTGTGGGGCTTGGAGTAGAGGGTAAAATTTGTGGACAGAGTGGGGGTCAGAGCAGAGGGTAGAATTTGTTGATGGGGTAGGGTTTGGAGTAAAGGGTACAGTTTGTTGATGGGGTGAGGTTGGAGTAGAGGGTACAATTTGTTGATGGGGTGGGGGTTGGAGTAGAGAGTACAGTATGTTGATGGGGTAGGGTTTGGAGTAGAGGGTACAATTTGTTGATGGGGTGGGGGTTGGAGTGGAGGCTACAGTTTGTTGATGGTGTAGGGTTTGGAGTGGAGGGTACGAATTGTTGATGGGGTGGAGGTTGGAGTAGATGGTACAATTTGTTGATGGGGATTGGAGCAGAGGGTACAATTTGTTGATGAGGAGTGTGGGTCAGAGTAGAGGGTATGATTTGTTGAGGGGTGGGGATCAGAGTAAAGGGTATAATATTTGTTGACAAGGATGAGGGTTGAAGTATAGGGTACAATTTGTTTACAAGGAGCAGGAGTTGCAGCAGAGGGTACAATTTGTTGACGGGGTATGGGTCAGAGTAGAGGGTATGATTTGTTGATGCAGTGGGAGTTAGGATAGAGGGTATGACTTGTCGATGGAGTGAGGGTTGGAGTAAAAGTTATGATTTGTTGATGAGGTTGGGGTGTGAGTAGAGGATGTTAGATTTGTTGAAGAGTGACGGTTGAAATATTCGGAACACTCTTGAGCAGCGGTCCCCAACCTTTTTTGCGCCATGGACCAGTATCATGTAAAACAATATTTTCACAGGCCTGTAGATATACAACTAAAAACAAAGTGCGTAAAAATACAACTCACCATTCCACTGAATTAGTGGGAGCCTTGCGCTTGTTTCCCTCCTACAAGCCAGTGACCGAGACAAGTGTTTTTTCAAAATAAAAGATCTTTCAGACTCTGATAATCGATGAAATATTTTTTATTCTGTCTTTCTGTGCAGCCTGGTACCAAATGACTCACGGACCAGTACCGGTCAGCGGCCCAGTGGCTCAAAGCCCTGACCTCAACCCCCCATCTTTCTTTCTTTCTTCATTTCTTTCTTTTCACTTCTTCCTTTTGTTCCATAACATTTGGATTTTGGGACTTATCCCTAAGAAGTACCGTTTTGTAATGTTTTCAAGCCTTGCAAGCACACAGCTTTTTTTTGGGGGGGAAAGCAAATCTACTTATTCTTCTTCTACTAATATTATTATTATTAATAATAGTAGTAGTATCATTAAGAATACTACTACTACTATTATTACTTCTACTACTACAACTACTACTACCAATAATAATAATAATAATAATAATAATAATAATAATAATAATAATTAAAAAATAATAATAATAATAATAATAATATGCTGCAAGTGTGTGTGTCCACCTGAGTTCTAGCAGCAGTCTTCCATGCATGTGTGCAGGAGGGTTCCAGATTTGTGTCTCCGACAGCAATACGCTCTTTTCCAGCTCAGCAGCTGAGAAAGTGCCAATTGCACAGTTTAGAGGCCCCACTGGCCCAGACATGATAGATAGTTTAAAAATGAGGACGTGTGTTTAAAAAAGGAGAAAGAGAGAGGGGGGGAATACTCACACAGCACAACAGCTGTCAGGAGAGAGAGAGAGAGAGAGAGAGAGAAAGAAACAGAGAGAAACAGAGAACAAAGAGCTGGTTAATGAACTAATAATATGAGACAGAGTAGATGGTGCAACAAAGCATTTCCGCTTGCTCCCTAATACAACACTCATCTGGAGAGACGACATGTTTTCTCTGTGTTGTCAAAAACTGTCCATTGAAACAAGAACATGCATCAACAGACCGCTTATTCTCCATATTGTCAGATTGTTTGAGCTGTGAAATCACGATATTTTGATGCATTGTTACACCCCTATTCATCACAAACATTTCACATGATGTGAAAGGCAGCTGCTGTGCTTTTTTGGCTTCTATGACAATGTATTACTTTGCTTTGAGATTTGTTTCCATATACACACATTGACTTTCTAAAATTGAAGTCATAAGATATAGGTAAGGATTAGACAAGTTAATTCATAGGCATATCAACATACACACAGAGAAAAAAATAAGCATAAAAAAGTACAAAAATGTTTGAAATAAAAGTAAGCAATATAAAAAAGGAAAGTTTAAGGTAAATTAAAATGTGTTAAAAAAAACTATGTAAATTATAACAGACAAAAGTGCGTAATTTGTGATGGCAGCAAAAGTGATGGTGATCATTCGGTCATACGTGAACACACCACAGCACACAGTGTGAACAGCACGAAATTCTTCCTCTGCATTTAACCCATTCACCAAGTGAAGCAGCGGGCAGCCAGGAACACAGCGCCAGGGGAGCAGTGTGTGGGGACGGAACCTTGCTCAAGGGTACCTCAGAGGTTCCTAGCGGTCTTGGGAATCAAACCCACGACTTCCTGATCAGAGGGCGAACGCCCTAACCACTAGGCTACCAGCTGCCCCAAAGGCTGTTTTACCTTCTTTTTAAAACCAGCAACTGTTCATGAACTGCTCATTCTAGAAGTGGGCAGCATATGAGTATATATCTATATACAGCTCCAGAAAAAAATAAGAGGCCAGTGCAATTTATTTTTAAATCAGCAGCTCTATGAGTATGAGAACCATTCCATGCCAGTGTCTGTTAAATTCCTACACAAGCACCTCATTCTGCTTTATGAGGTACTGATTAGGTGAATCACCTGAATCAAATCTTAGTTAATGAGAAAAAGTATAAAAAACACTGATGTAATCAACACTCTCCTCTTCCAATGTGACCAGTTGGATGGCAAAACACTACTAGAATTACGTCAAAGGTAATTATTCTGTAAACACTGCATCATTTATCTTAATCTGATGTACTGTCATTTCCTATAAAATTATGCTTTAAAGAACAATATTTTTATTTGCAAATTAGGAGAAACATTATCAGCAGTTATTAAAAACTAAGGCAAATCTGTTCAGTTCAGTACTTCCCCCTATAAAAAATAAAACCTGAGAAACTGAACATTTTTGCAGCGGTCTCTTATTTTTTTCCAGAGCTGTATATTTATATATATTTGTGAAAGTAAATTAGAAAATGTGTCAATGTGTACATAGAGAAAAGTGCATAAAATAGGAGTCAGTAAGTACATTGAAATTTTTTAAAGAACTGAAGTGGGTAGTGATTAAATGTGTATTCATATACATATTGATTTCCATTCTATAAAAAATTCATATGTACCAACTGACCTCCATTTTGGACAAATTTTTCAATGCACTAATATTAAAAATATGAAAAATTTGTCCAAATTGGAAGTCAGTTGGTACAAGGGAAAATAATGGCGCTCACTGTGTTGTCCCTGCCTGCCTCAATTTTTCAAATTCTTCATTGTCCTCCATTTTACACTAATATACACATATACCAATTGGCTTCCATTTTATCTTAATGGCATAAAAGAAGAAGCCCTAAGTGAGGATGAGGTGAGAAGAAGGCAGTATAGGTTGTGTTTGGTGGATTTCTCCAAGCAGATGGGTTTGATGGTCATTTGCAGATCAACGCGCCCCTCTCTGTCATGCCAGTGGAAATCAATTGAACAGTAATTGCTGCGTTTACCAGATCCATCTTCATTCCTGTCCACTCACTTATCTCAACGGGTGGGAAGAACTCTAGAACTGAACTAGAACTACTGACACACTTTACTACATTATAATACATCAATGCTTGTAGTGCCACATTCAAACTGATGGATGTCTATTAGATCTGTAAGTTCATAGTTACTAGCTCCATTTACTTGCTGTTGCTGCCAGTCTGCTATGTATTAACAAACATGGTTTGTTAATCGTTTGAATGTAATTGCATCATTGCAAAAAAGTATCTTAGAACGAAACTAAATTGGATCAGTTTTAAATCTGGTTTAAATGCCTCTTGAGTTTATTCACACCTGCATATTCCAGATAATCCAGATATTCAAGACTCATTAACCCTTCAGTGGAGAGTTTTTTAACAGTTCTGTTCATTGCTGCGTGAGGTTTTTTTTTTTTGCTCATGCACTGGCGTTCCACACTAAAACTCATCAATCTGTTACTTTGTGTTGTGAATTGTGCTTGTATTTGCTCTGGTTGCGCTACTTAACTGCAGAACAGCTAAACATCTCCTGATCAATGAGACGGTGTTCACCTCGATGCTGGTGTCACTCATTTGACTTTAACTCACTCTACAGAATGATTATGGTTGTTGCATAACAGCACAAGCTGTGGTTGCTATGGTTACAGTGCCATAATAGATTTGAATGAATATGGGGGGACGATAAATAATCAGTAAAGAGGAGTTATAAAAGTGTGTAACCAAAATAACAGCTTGGCAGAGTTGTTTGCCAGCATTACTTTGCCGCGTGTAAGGTGGCTCAATAGTTGCGCAAAATGTAAAGATTTGTTTTAAAGCGTCAAACGGCAAGTGTGTGCTTCTTTGTTGTGTGTGTTGTGCTCTTGAGTGTCCTGCATGGCGCTCTGTCCCAACAGCTGATGCACCAACTGATGGACGGAGCACCATGCAGGATCAACTGTCAAATGTAAAACAAATACGCTATGTGTTAAGACCAGTGTTGGGAAGGTTACTTTTAAAATGTATTCCACTACAGATTACAGAATACATGCCCCAAAATGTAGTTTGTAA
>JBBPCZ010000115.1:41829415-41839705 GCA_037974445.1 Brycinus macrolepidotus | reverse complement strand
CTAACCCTAACATAATCCTAATTAACCCTAACCCTAGTCTAATCCTAACCCTTAACCCTAACCCTAACATAATCCTATTTAACCCTTACCTAATCCCTAACCCTAAATTAACTGTAACCTAACCTAAATGAACCCTGTCCTAACCCCCCAACCCTAACACTACTTTACCCCTAATCGTAACTCTAAATGAATCCTTACCTAACCCTAATCCCTAACCCTAAATTAACCCTGTCCTAACTCCCCAACCCTAACCCTAACTCTAAATTAACCTTAACCCCGACCCTAACCTAACCCTAAATTAACCCTAACCTTAACCCCGACCCTAAACTAACCCTAAATTAACCCTAACCTAACCTGAACCCCGACCCTAAACTAACCCTAAATTAACCCTAACCTGAGTCTAATTCTAACCCTTAACCCTAACCTAACCTTTATCCCTAACCCTAACCTAACCCTGATCCCTAACCCTAAAATAACCCTTACCTTACCCTACGTCCCGAACTCTAAATAAACACTAACCCCTAATCCCTAACCCTAAAATAACCCTTACCTTACCCTACGTCCTGAACTCTAAATAAACACTAACCCCTAATCCCTAACCCTAAAATAACTGTATGATAACCCTAACTAAACTAACCCTAACACCCACTTAGTAATATATGGTAATATATAGTAAAATTCAGAAATGTAATAATGTTAGTAATATGGTATAGTAATGTAATGTAATATAGTAAAATTAGTAATACATACACACACACACACACACACAATATTGCTGTGTTATGTTAAATATATATTTGGACTTTCTATCTACAACTACCATTAACTACCACTAGATAGGTTTACACTCCCTGCCCTGAAGACACAGAAAACACTGAAAACATCTTTGTATCCATAAAATATTCAGCCTGCAACGTGCCATTGCAGTGTTTGTACTGACGCAGATGGAACCGTTTAAATCACCAGTTCACATTTCCGAATGGAACAGATAAGCAGTGTTTGAGGAGTGTGTGTCTGCGGAGTGAAGGGGGCGGCAGGCGGAGGGCCATGGTTTAAACATGCAGCTCCAAGCGCCGTCCCACTCGCACCTACAATATTCATGATTGGCCATGATTGAGTGGATGAACCCTGACAGGTTAAAAGATTGTTGTGGTGATGCAGGGGAGCCATTTGAGGAGCTCACAGTGTCCCCAGTCCATCCCCACCTGAATCAACTCTCATCCTCATCTCAGACCGAGTCTACTGGACTGTCCTCCATTCATTCACCACCACACACAATCCCACTCCCTCTGCTAGTCTTGCCATTTTTAGGCTCAGATAAATGCTTTTTGTTGTTGTTGTTGTTTTTCCCCGTTTTGAACAGAGACATTTGTTTTATTATTTAACGTTTTCTTCATTTTGTCCAAAAACAGTGTTTTCCATTTAGTTCGCCTGAATTTGTACTCAAAGAAAAGGCTATACTGACTGCTTAACACATTTAAAGCTGTTTTGCTTGTTTGTATTTACCACTCAGATGTCAGATTGAGTGACTCAGACTGGCATTAAAAAGAAAGAAAGAGTAAAAGAAGAAAAATATGAAGAAATAACGAACTCCTGTGCTAATTTGTCAGTGTTGCCCCTGATTTTAACATGGAGTCCTGTGGACTATCTGCTGTTAACACAAGATTTAATCTGTGGTTATTATTATTGATTTACTCTTCATTTGACTGGACAGATGTTGTTAAAAAGGTTGGCACAGTGGAGAGAAGGCTGAGGGTTTATTCTGTATTTCCACCGGGAGCGCCGGTTTCCTCCCACAGTCCAAACACCTGCAGGTCAGGTGGACTGGAGATGTTAAATAGCTTTTAGGTTGTGTGTGTGTCCTGTAATGGACTGATGACCTGTCCAGTGTGTTTCTCTGTGTTTCACCCTATGACCACTGGGATACACTCCAACACGCCCCGCCTCCACACACACACACACACACACACACACAGGTTAACCCTTCAGTGTTCTTGATGGACTGTCAGATGGACTGTCAGATGTATAAAAGTATGAATATAAAAACTGAGCTTAAAGATGGAAGCATATCAGCTGTAATCTTGAATCGCTATTAACTTGCAGAGTGACGTCAAGCAGTTAGAAGTCAGAAAGTTCGCTGCTGAAAGTTCCAAAACACACCGGTGTGACACCACTGAAGGGTTAAGGATAAATGGTTCAGAGCATTAATGGATGGATGGATGGATGGATGTTAAAGAGCCCCATGCTATAGAAATATTCTGAATTCAACCCTCATATTATGTTCAAATTTACTAACATCCTATATTCTTGGCATCAGTTTGACCAGTAATTTAAAGCTACAGAAACTGTTTGAAATTAAAATTGCTACTTCTCTTTGTTGACCTAAATAGTGCTTTAAATAAAACATACATGCAATAAATCCCCCATGATGCCAGATATATCAAAGTTCTGGTGGAAAATATGTTTCCTACCCACATCACGTGACCCATCAGTGGTTCTCTCACTCCTACAGGTCTGATTCTGTTCAGTTATAGATCTAAAGCAGAGGGAAGTTTTTACTGAAGATTATAAAATTACATATTACAGCATAAACACCCTCAATGTCATCCAAAACAACCAAAACAAATGTGTGTAAAATGTTGATATTTCTTATCTGTTTATCAGTCAAACTGACCCCAGAGAACACCAGGACATTTAATAATATAATAAAAAAATGTTACGTCAGTTATTTACTTAGAGACATTAAATGTTGAATGGGGTCACATTGGTCCTAAATATAAAAGGAGGGTTAAAGAATTGGGGAATTTGAATTGATTTCATTCAGTAGATTCAAAACGTCAGTGTGTGGGGTTAAACAAGGTTTCAACTTCTGGAACGTCCACTAGAATAGACTTTTTTTTTTTTAACTTGTCCCTGGATGTTCCTCATAACCTATTCCTGGACTCCCTTATACGAGCAAAGTGTGTTTGGAGTGAATGGCACCGACTCATGGGGGAAAAAGACCTCCTCACTAAGACGTGACCTTTTAGAGGTCTTTCATCACCAGAGCGATGCTGAGGGAGATGCAGAATGTTCACGTCACTTTTCTTCTGCTGTAATCAGGAGATGGTAACAGACCGTGTCACTCTCAACTAAACAGAACAGGAGGAAACTTCTCTCTGGGAAAACAACACATATACAGCACACACGGACACTCAGCAGTTTTAGAGTCACTTTTCATTTTAGGAATTTTTGATTTAAGATATTAAAGATACAGTGATATTACAGTTTCTTATATTGTCTTAGGCAGATTTAAGCATCTGGACTATACATCAAATGGTATTTTTAGATGTTTTATTCAACATTTCAAGCATTTTGACAAGTTGCTCAAGTTAAAAATACAGAAATATACTGTGATCAATTTATATAATTTTATGTCATCAGCCTCAACGTTGTCACTTATTTTTAAAATTATATTATAAATATATTAGTTTTACTATAATTTCAACCAGTCATTTTAAAATCATCTACTGTTCTGCTTCTCTTTCAAATACAAAACTTTTTTTAAATACATATCTTATATCAAAAAAAAAATCTATTTTCATAACATTTCTTATATCTTATATATTTTACATTTTTTATTTGTAATTATATAAACTTGTGAAATTGCAAGACTTGTGCAAAAGAATAGTTATGTATTTATCTGTCACTGTATTGGTTTTGTTTTCTTAAAAACACATTTTTATTACGAACTTATTCTTAATAATGATTGTGTTTTGTACTGGCAGTGTATCGTCACTGTTCTGAACTCATTTTTCTCTTTTATTTTTTTATCCTTTACATTGTGTGAAGAATGGACCAATAAAAATGAAATCATTTTACGTACACGTACCTTAAAGTTAAGAACTCTTTTTTTTCCCATTTCTTCTCCTAAGTTCTCATTTCTAAGATGCGAAATTCGGTTACGAGAGCGATGATATACGGTTGGTTGTAAATTGTCACTCGAAGGCACTAAGTATTATGCAAATATGCAAACCTAACATCTTTTAAGGAGTGGCGGACAGCGGTTTGAATAATGTATGACAGGTTTATAGTCTCTGGGACTGAATTCCTTGAAGGAATCGGGCAATTCATTTCCGGTGTCTTTGGGCCGCTTCGGGAAAAAGTGTGTTAAAGTGTTACGAATGACTGATTCCTCATTTTTTTCATCCTGCGTTTTGTAACGAGCGAGCCGGGTTTGCTCTTAAAACTCTTAAACACCGCTGAAGACACTGATTCAACTCACGAGTGGCCAAAAGAGGAGCTGTGGACATCAGACCTCAGCACAAAAAGCACAATACCATCACGAATAATTGTACACATGTTTGACAGCGCTTGTGTGCACCAGCATAGGTAACACATCAACCCCCCCTTCCCCAAACCAACCCCCCACTCCTTTATCTCCAAGTACACACCAGCAATTTTCCTCTCTTGGAAAGCTCTGTGAGATCCCATCTCCGCGTGTGTGGCAGTGTGTTTTAACTCTCTTTTGAAATGCATTTATTCATGACAGCCTGTTTTGCATAGAGCCACGAGAAATGATTGAAAATGAGTCTGTTCGCTGCGCCGCTCTGAGGTGAAGATTATGGAGATGCTTTGTGTTGTATCCTGGGAATGTGTAATAAAGTCTTCCTCCGCCTCGGCGATGCTCCTCTGAAGCCGCAGCCACTTGCAAACAATCTATATTTCCTCTGTTAAAGACCATGAACCTCAGGGCTCGCTGAGTCTGTTATGTAAAGGATCGGTTATCAACATATACTGCTAGTGTACGAATCGTAATTATGACTCAGTGTTTTGCCGTACGAATTAATGAGTGGCCCAATCAGTACCATGAGTCACCCACTCACTAATCCCACCTATGATTCCTCCACTTTTCCTCAGTGCTGAAGACGCAAACTGCATTCCTGCTGACTGTCTATTTTTTAGTCCACATTTCTTGCAAAGGATCACAAAGATCTTGACTGATCATCATCAATGAAGTAATAATGGGGTTTATATGGGACAGCATCTATGGGTTTTGAAAAAAGTTCCTAAATACAACAGCAGACTGTTTTTAAACTCTGCTGTCTCCTGATAAAACAGAACCTTGTTGGAATGCAGTGAATAGTGGAAGTGTTTGGGCTTTTCAAAGGTCTTACACTTTAAAATGTCATGGTTTTAGATATGAGATATCTTTAAAATAAAAATAAAAAATGTTGAGGGTTTATTATGAAACTAGAAACATACAAGACCCTAAAAAGAAAGAAAATATGTATCAAAACTTCACCATTTGAAAGGTTTCTGCAGGCTGCAACAGTAAAGGGGCTGGACAGAGCTTATACTAACCCTAAAGTCCTGCTGGCAATCTGTCTGTATAAATACATTGGCTTATTAGTGTGTGTTCTTTAGTTTTATTATTATTATTATTATTATTATTATTATTATTATTATTATTACTAGTAGTAGTAGTAGTAGTAGAAGTAGTAGTAGTAGTAGTGGTAGTAGCAGCAGCAGTAGTAGTAATAGTAGTATAGCTGGAATTTGGCGTCTCTAGTCCTATAGTTTATGAAATATTGGCAAGGTCCCAACATCAAAACATCCGCTCATATCCGGTGCAGAGTTTTTGATAGGTTGATCAAGGGCTGAGTGCTGATTGTTTAAAACACTGATTTTTGTGGTTGAGTGTGGATGGTCAAGTCACCTAAAATGTGTGTCGGAGAGAGAGTCTATGACATCACTGCTATGACGGCTAAAGAGTCAAAATGTGGATCAACAGTTCCTTATTACAGACCAAAAGACACAGCAAACTCAGACTCAGACTTCAATACACCAAAGCTCGGGTCAGTTATGTGTCACTGTTTGTTGTGGTTCAATTTAAAATAATCAGCCTGTGAATGTGGCTGTGCACGCTTTTCCCATCTGTTTTCGAGTTCACTCCACTCCATTCTTACCCATAAATGGCTTGGTCAGAGACATTGCCTTAACGCCCCCTTGGTGGTACAGCAGTAAGCCGTCAGGCACTGAATGAAGAGAATCAGAAGAGGTGCAAGTTCAAATCCAAACTGTAAGTAAGTTTTTCAGCACAATCTTATTTCTGGCCAATAAACCAATATTTAGGTGTCTCCAAACACTGGTTTTATAGCAACCACACAATCTCACTTCACATTTTCTCACAGAAACGATATCTAGTTGTACTAGGACTATTGGACAATTGTCCCCCATAAAATTACCACCACAGATTAAGTGCCAATCAGACAACGACCTTACAAAGTCTTTCTAGAGATCAGCAGTTAATGGAGAAGGAGGTTAAGGTCATGCTGGAAAAGAAGGTAATCGAAGCACCAACATCCCCTGAGGCTTCTGTTGTGGCTTTTTCACACACACACACACACACACAAAAAAATGCAGAGGTACTGTTTGAAAGGCTACCCTAAGCCACCCATACAGGAAATCCTTGAGGCGAGGCATGGAGCACGCATCCCCTGAAAGGGACTAGAATCCAGACCTTCAGAAACTGAGCCTCTCTCACTTCAGTTACAGCAAGAATCTGAAAGATAAACTCAGGCTGTTTAGCACAATTAAAGACACTTTGTGTTTAATTAGCACGGAGATGTCTGATGGAGCGAACCTCAGGAAGACATCAAAGAAAAAGCTCTAATTACCGTTGTACTGCTATAATCTGTTTATGGAGTCTCCTGTGTCCGAAACAGCATTAATTACCCATTTAAGTTTACTAATTGCCTGCTTAAGTGACCAAAGTCGATTCATGACACATATTAATCTTAAGCACCCTGGGAAATCATTGGGTTCACTTCATACAGACCTGCCAATACACCTTAATTAATCTGCAAAAGTGTGGTGGAGGACAGACAGCTCAAAAAACTAAGGTGTTATTTATTTATTTACTTTTTTTTTTGGATAAATCTTAATATACGATCCAGTGCCACGGAATGACCTTGCCGACAAAGCTGTCAGTATGAAAATATAGATAATGCATGGCAATGCTTCCATACGTTAAACATAATGCAGGCATTTCTATTCGGAGGCTGTTTTTGCTCCCTGTTGCTCGTCATTTAGGTAATCGATTTCCTTTACTGGTATTTTTTTTTTTTTGCATGCTAAAGAGTGTCTGTTCGAAAACCATGTCCTGTAGACAGTGCCCTAACACTGGAGTGAACACAGCCAATCAGACAAGGTTAATCACACCTATAGATTAGCAAGCACTATTTCCACTCACCATTCAACCTCTAAGGAAGCAGTAGGTCAGAGTGCAGCTCTGGTGTTTCACTGCAGGATTCTTTCCTTTCTTACCTCTTTTTTTTTATACCACTTTACAGTTAGACTACCCTTATAAAGAGTTTTATAAATGATTTATAATCAGGTTGTTAATTAGATTGCAGATAGTTTATAAATAATTAATAAGCAGTTATAAACAAGCTATAACAGTTGTCGTACATTGATGCAGGCTCACTGTTAACCTGCAACTACCATTAAAACACCAGATCTAGCCAAATAGTGAGCCTGCATCAATTAATGACTACCATTATAACTAGTTTATAACTCCTTATTAATGATTTATGATCAAGTTGTTAATTAGGTTGTAGACAGTTTATAAATCATTAATAAGCAGTTATAAACAAGTTTGGCAAGATCTGGAATTTTAATGGTAGTAGCATGTTAACAAACACCTGATGAAGCTGACAGTTTAACATTCTGCCTGAGAAAGAGACAAGATCAACAACCAGCAAGATCTGAGATCTTCCAAATAGTGAGCCTACATCAACATATGACAACTGTTATAACATGTTTATAACTGCTTATTAATGATTTATAAGCATTATAAGCAATGATTTATATCTACAACCTAATTAACAGTCTGATTATAAGTAATTTATAAACCCTTTGTAAGATTAGTCTTATTGTAAAGTGTTAGCCATTTTTTGTCGAAAGGGTTTTAAAATTTCGTGGGCAAATCATTTCAAATTTGCACTCATAACTGGACAGTCACATTTTTAAGGCTTTGGCTTTTTGTTCTCCGGAACACTTGATCTGAAATGTGGCTGCTTGCGTTAAATTTAAAATTAACATTTGTCTACAGACTCAAAACTGGTCCAGTTCCTTCTGACCAATCAGCTCTGATCAGACCACAAGTCACAGCTCCGCCCTCTTAGAGCACCAAGAGCTCACTCACCTCTTCTCAAAGGTCCAAGACCTGCATCAAGACTTTTCTCAGTTTTGGCTCTGAAATGGTCGAACGAACTTCCTCTGGCTGTCAGAACTGCTGAGACCCTCACAGTCTTCAAACAGAGACTGAAGACCCTCCTCTTCACTGAGTTCTGAGAACATCTACATCTTCATCTCATAAACTAACGTAACTAATACAAACTTCCCAAATAACGTCTGTGCATGTGTGTGATCTGAGAAGGTCCTGGTGGTTCCTCTCTGTGTGATCTGAGAAGGTCCTGGTGGTTCCTCTCTGTGAGATCTGAGAGGGTTATGGTGGTTCCTCTCTGTGTGATCTGGGAGGGTTCTGGTGGTTCCTCTCTGAGTGATCTGAGAAGGTCTTGGTGGTTCCTCTCTGTGTGATCTGAGAAGGTTCTGGTGGTTCCTCTCTCTGTGATCTGAGAGGGTTCTGGTGGAGGACAAACTCCATCTCTAGTAGAATCTTAGTCTACTAGCAGCTGGGTTTACTGGTGAGAGGGCTGTGTTTTCTTGTGAACTACAAAGCACCCATGGATAAGAATGTCTGCCAAATGCTGTAAATGAAACACTGACTATTGCATTAAACTGTGAGACAAAAGCTCTAATTCAAAGGTTTTGAGAAATAAATGGGTAAATAACTATGAACTACCATGTTTAACCACTTTCACATTTTATAACATCTCTCAAACCACCCAGATACAGTCAACCAGTAACACAATTAATAAATTATCACTTCAATATGTTGCATAATAACCAATAACAACTCAACAAATGATTGTTTATGTATTTCTGACTCCTTGCAACCTAGCAATTATATGGAGTCCATGCATTGATGCCCCCCCCACCCATAGACGGCAGAAATTGTGACAAATACATACTAAGGTGATTAAACACTGGAAAAGAAAAAAGAAAACAGATTATCTCAAACGATAGAAGACGGATGTTTAGCCGCGAGGGGCTTTGTAGTACTTAATAAAGCTGAACTTGCCTCGTGTTCTGCCTGTGGGCTGGGATCTGTACCAGCAGTCACAGTATTCATCATTAGAACACATTTTTTGGTAAATCTATCCATTTAATTATTCTTTTCTTTCCTTTCTCTCTACTTCAAAGTCATATTTTCTGTTGTGTAAGCCCACTGTTTAATATCTACATCTAAAACAGCCAATAGACAGCCCTGTGGCTGATCAGTGTCGGAACATAAATGCATAGGAGATCTTACACACCTTCTGTGTGAGCTTCATATATACAGAAATATACTGTGTAAACACTGACAAGCCTCTTTATTACCTTCTATCTACACTCATGGTCCATTTTTGTGCACCATTGACCATACAGGTGCACTTTTTTATAGTTTACAGTCACAGAGTGTAGTCCATCTGTTTCTCTGCATCATTTGTTAGCCCCCTTTGCCCCCTTCCTCACTGGTCAATAGCCCCACAGGACCACCAGTGTGCAGGAGGGCATAAAGGGGGCAAAAAAATAATGCAGAGACACAGACTCCGTCTGTCATTGTACACTATGAAGTGCACCTGTATGCTAAGTGGAGCCGATAAATTGGACAATAAGTGCAGATATGAGGTGGGAATGCTGAAGTGAGATACACACACACACACATATATATAAATATATATATATATATATATACACACACACACACACACACACACACACACACAAATATATATGTATATATATATGGCATTTATATGCATGGATGCAATTTTGGCATGACAAGATGATGGATGGGAGGGAAGTAAGGGACACATTGGGAGGCTGTAGCCTAAATAAAGCAGTTCAGACCTAAAAACGAGTAAACAAAATATGCCTACAGATAGAGTTATCAGTATTAATTTTAAACACACACACACACACACACACACACACACGTCTTGATCCACACTTCATTTCTTTATATCTTGCTTTGAATCACCTTGTTCAAAAATGCTATTTTATCCCTTTCAAACTGTCTTATCTTTGTCATACTGAGGAGATTAAATGAAAGAAACGGGAACAGATGTTTTACTGCGACAGACTGCAAAGTGCCTAAAGATACAAGGAGCCTAGATAAAGGAGTTCCAACCACTCAGCATT
>JBBPCZ010000115.1:41810613-41820731 GCA_037974445.1 Brycinus macrolepidotus | reverse complement strand
CCCACTAAAACCCTTTTAAATTAAAAAAAACATTTGCGCTTTGGGGCAAATTTTCTTGTGTGATTAAATGCGATTAATCAAGATTAATTAATTACAAAACCTCTAATTAATTAGATTAATTTTTTAATCGAGTCACACCCCTAATATACATATATATATATATATATATTTTTTGGCCATGCAATGTATATACGGACGTTACATAACATCACTAATCACACAAATATAATTCATTTTCAAAAAGTTTTTATAGTGCTTTGAGTGTTAGTTACTGCTACTACTACTAAAAATAACAATAATAAAATGTATCAATCATCAATAGTAATACTAATTATTGTTACTGTTTGTTCCAGTCCTATTTTAGATTTTTTAAATATAATGGTGTATCTATCTAATTAAAGGAGCAAAATTCAATTCTGAGCATAACGAAAACAATAATGAAGTACAATTTTCAGCACCTGCTTGTGGTGCTAATGCTAGCTTAGCCAACAGGCTAACAACACACAATGGAACGGATTTTAGTGGTGGTTCTTGTTCTGAGCTGAACTGCCTGCAGATACACATGGTTACCTGCACTGCTTACAGCACACCCTCTTAAATCTTATTAATTAGCTGATTAGTCAGATCTGGTGTGTTGGGAACAAAGAAAACAACTAAAATGTTGGTCCAGGACCAAGGCTGGGAACCTCTGGCTTACAATAGCATCAGAAAGCCGTCATATGTACATAGATATCAGTGACTTGGAGAAGCGCAAGTGTAGTGCAATAACTTCATTTAACCCTAAACTATCAAAAAGTCCCATGCTGTGCTGTTCAGTTGAAGTCGGGGCAACATTATGAAACAAAGGGCTTTGAAATTGTTCATCACTGCTTTGTCCATTAGTTAACTGAGAAAGGCCATGGACTGCAAATGGATTGAAACAGCTCTGATTAGCCATATAAAGATCTGAAAGGTGATGTGTACAATGCACCAGTGAGCTCTGCACATACTTGAATTGGGTCTGCAGATTAAAACATTAAAACAATAAACTGACAAAATGGAAGGGCAAGCAATTCTTTCTTCACTGAACCTCAAGGGAAAAAGTACTCTTTTTTGCAGCAGCAGCTGCAGGAGCAGAAGCAGGGCCTTTTACAAATAAGACTTTGGTCTCCACTGGGTTTTCTTGCTTAAACAGAAGCCTGAATGAATGAATAAATCTGTTGAGATGTTAAGTACCCTGCAAGCGTTCCGACTAATCATACTGTTCACAAGCTCATCAAAACCCAGCGTCTCTGCATGCAGCGAAGGTACGGAGCACCACGACTGCAAAAATCATTAACAACGGCAATAATAATCAGTATGATCATTATGCTTTTCTAATGGAGTTTAATAATTCATGTTTAATTAATGACGGCTGTATGCATGACATCGAAATGTTTAGGTTTTAAAAAACTATGGGACATTCAGACATCTTTTGAGACTCATCGTGTACCAGTCACTCAATGGTTTGGGCCCTAAATCCATCTCTGATATGTTTGATGTTTATGATCCTGGTGGGTCTCTTAGATCTGCGGGAGCTGCTCAGCTAGTGGAGAGAAGATCTGAAACTAAACCTGGTGAAATGGTGTTTATCCACTATGCTGTCCAACCAATTGCCCATCAGAATCAGATCTCCACCAACTGGAGCTTTAAAAAGCTGCTAAAAGCAGTATTCTCTTCAGCCTTCTTTTAAATATCTGCGCTTCTGTCATTCTTTCAATCTTCTTTTATTTTTTTTAATGGATTCTTTTCCTTTTCTTTTCTTTTTTTATATTTTTATTCCTACAATTTTTACGCTTCCTGATTTATTAATATTTAGATTCTGTTCCTGTAAAGCACATTCCTGTATGATAATGAACTGTATAAATAAACTTGACTTGACTCACTTAAGTGTGTTTCTTTACATTCTGTCTATGAAAGAGCGTTCCTCCAGCCTGCACATTTTTTAAACCACACATTTAAGTTCAACTTTTCTGCTGACCACCACAGAAGATCATAAATCTTCACAGCATACCAATCAATCTGCTCTGATTGAGGGCAGCTTCAGTCCGTCACTCATCCAGCATGAAGGAAAGTTAGTTTTGGCTGTTTTTTTTAATACCCGGAGCTGTAAAAACATTCCCCACAGATGACCAGAATCTGAAAAGAGTAAAAAGAGAAAAAGAAATTATATGTATTTATATGTACACATACATATTTGTAAATACATTTATAGAATACACACACACAATATAGACATGTTCTAAATATTTTACAGACACTCAAATCCTAGTCTTGTGTGAACCTGCCTTCCAAAACTTCCACATGGCTGCTTTCAAAGCATAAGAGGCATCAAATCTCACATTTAAAAAGGCGTTGTCGGAACACCTCCTAACTTTTACACTTTAAATGAGTCAATATTTCGAGACTGAGGGAAACATTAACTAAACATCAGTCTTAATAAAGAGAAAACACATTGCATTCATGTTTTAAACATTAGTGTTGCATTAAATAATCACATGACATTTAGGATCTGAGGATTTAATTTTATTATAATGGCAATTATATTTACATCATTGGGCAGACGCTTTTATCCCAAGTTACAATTGTTGTGTATCACAGTTGTAGGTGAGTGTAATGTTAGGAGTCTTGCCCAAGGACTCTTATTGGTGTAGTGTGATGGGTCGACTAGTTTAGGAATCCAACCCCACTCTCCTGCTTGGAGGGCAGCGATGTTATACTTATTTTTTTTTTAACTTTTTTATTACCTGATATTACTACTGATTCACTACTAAGTGCAATAACGTACTCCAAACTACGATTTGTGTTGGCAGATTTCACTCAACTGTGTTAATTTCTGTATATATCATATTGTATTTTCATATTGAGCTTTTATTTCCTTTTCTACAGATTTTTTTTTAGATTTTATTTAGAATTTATATTTTATATTGTCCTTCTCTCTGTGTCTCTGTGTCTCTTTTCATCAGCAATTTCCTCCTGGATCAATAAAGGTTTCTGATTCTGATTCTGACTGACTATGCTGCTTGATGTCAAATATTCCCAATGCATTCCCAAACAGGAAATATGGTATTAAAAATGTACAAGATAAGTGTTTAAAGCCTAAAACTTAGATTTTACTGTTCAGTAGTGGATAGTTTTGGGGTTTAACAGGGATTACCTGTTATTTTGAAGAGAGAGAAAAGTGAATATGATGCAAAACTGAAGCAAACCAATCAAAGTATACCTTTCACTAAACCTCTCCCCTAAATAATGAATGTCTAATTGTAGATTTACAACTGCAAGCAGGCCTGGACATCTCTACCTTCTCCTTCAGAATTGGACAGTATGCAGTAAAGAACAATAGTGTTGTTTGGGCTATTTTTACCAGGCATAACTGACCTTACACTCATTTTCAATATTTTCTATATCAAAGAAACAAGACGAGAGATGTAGGACTTGGATTAAACAGAGTTTAGTATGCATTACTAATTAAACATGTCAAAAACAACAACAACAAAAAAAAAACCCACCACATCTCTCCAAGGCATGTGGCTAAGATAACGTGTTAAAAAAGATCAAAATCCTGGATGCATATAATCATACATTTAGCATCTCTGCAGTTCAGGAACACTCCTGCTTTTCTATTTCCGTTTCATCTGCAGAGATTGCTGTTTGACTACTTCACTGTGATGTAAAGCCTCTTTCTTTATCCTCTTAGTGCTATTAGGTTGCTGAGAGATCACAGTGTTATGTAAGTAAGCCTTCAAATGCAAACTAAAAGACTTTGTTATCTACTCCTCTCTGACATTTTGGAAGTATTTAGACAAAATTATAGGCTAAACAGTCTACCCATGCCATCGAAAACTGATGGGGTGCTTTCAATAGTTTCTTAGATTTAGCAACAGGGAATGATGGGGCTTCAGTGATGGCTCTGTTTGACTTGTTTGAAATGTTGAATCAGTATAGCAGTAAGGAAACCGCCCATACAAATGCAACTTTAAGCATCAGAAAAATGTTACATGTTAATGTTGCTTTGTCTCATACTGTAACCTGTTCCACATTGTAGGCCTCTATTATGTTTTTATTAAGCTTGTCTAGTAGTTGAATAATCAAGCCAATAACTTCTGTTTAATTAACTCAATATTACTATCTCATTAAACAATAATTAGGCTGAATTAAACATTTCCATAGCATTTGTGTGTCACACTACATTTGTGTGTTACACTTTTTTAACACTATTTTGATGTCTTCTTCTTATTGGTTAATTAACTATTGTGTAATTAATAATGTGTGATTAGGAATATGAGCAGGGCTACTATGTAAACCTGCATTATGCACCAAAAGAGCCTAACCATCAATTTGATTTCTTTCAACTCCCCTATCTGTCCTGGTTTTAAAAGCATTTTGTCCAACCCCCCAAAACAAACATATTTTGTTCATCCATTTCTCCCCCATTGTCAAAAATATTTTGTTTAAGTCCCAAACCATTTTGACAAACAATTTTCACAATGAATTCACAATGACTAAGCATCACAAACATCTGGTGGGGCTCCTGAGCAACCCACACACTCAGGACAATTTTTCCACCAATCATGACTCTCTCCCTCAACAGTATTTTTCAATAACTGCCTTTCTTTGTCAACCAAAGTTTTTGATATAGTGCCTAATTGTCCCATTTGCCAAAAAACTGTCAATTAGTACCCTACCCCATAAACAAAATTTTGTAGATCACTGTCCCCCCACATCCACTGCCCCCCCCCCTTCATTTCACACCTGCCCCCTAAAGATTTCTACACAGCCCTGACAAACATGTAAACATTCACAAATTAATGCTTAAGTGCTATTATTTTATAGTAATTTACTATACTATCACAATAACAATGGTTTCTTAAATTACTACATTTAATTGCTTTTTGCTGTAAAGTCTGAGAGATATTGTCAATTTTAAAGTTTACATAAACTATATTTTGTAAGCACTTACTGAGGGTGAGGCTGTGGGTACAAAGAAATTAACATCGTTTTAGTATTAAAATGGTCTTCCAGATTCATTAATAAAGATCTGTTAAATGGAGCAGACTCTTTGGAATCGGTTTCCAAGTCATTTGTTAGCATTTACTCACAGTGAAGTATTTATAATTAATCATGATTGGGTTCCACTTTAGGCCTTGTGAGTTGATTAATAAGCTTTTCAATTAATTTTATTATTTATACATGTTTAAAATCATTTGTAAACATGTGTACACTCTTTCTTTAATTGTCTATAGATCATATTAACAGGTTTAGGCCATTTCTACTGAATAAGTGGTAATAACTGATACAAACCATGAGCAAGCAACAGCAATTCATTATTATTAATAAACACAGTGGCCTGGTAATCACCATAAAAGTCAGTTATTTATGTACCGTAACAGGACATAAAAACACTCAAAACACACAACATGCATGGGTGAAATGTGATCATTTAGTGATATTTATTACAACATATGATTGTTGCAGTTAAGAATAATTTGTTTCATATTATTTACCACAAATACATTTCTACCATGCTTGTAGCTGAAAAATTACAATTAACTAATTTAACACAATTAATAACTAATTTACAGAATGCCTTCTTAACACATCGTGTGTACAATCTGTACACAATGTAATTGCATGCTATTAGCTGGGAAACTGTTCAAAAGCAACTATTCAAACATTTTGCACAACAGTTTTTAATATAAAGTTTAATATAAGTTTTATATAGTTTTTGAAATGGGACTAGGAAGCTTTACTAGGACAATCTGATGAGACAATTTAACAGGTTTAGTATAGTGGTTGGTTAAGGTAGTGGATAACACTGCTGCCTTCCAAGCAGGAGAGTGGGGTTTGATTCCTACCCTGGGCGACTCACCAAATTACACCAATAAGAGTCTTTGGGCAAGACTCCGAACACTACATTCACCTACAGCTGTGATACACAACAATTATTTGTCACTTTGAATAAAAGCGTACTGATGTATGCATGTACTGATGTGTTGATCTATCGATGTACTAGTACGATTGAAAATAAGTCCTGGTACTTCAGTTAGGGTTATATGTGAGTTTATGCTATAGAAAAGTTTAATTCACTGTATTTATTGCTTACCAATAATAAGCAGGAAGTCCATTAGTAGTTATCGCCCTGATCAGACTTATTAAATTACGATCCAAAAATTTTGTACAAAATATTATGGCACAGGACACCCATAAAAGATCCATAGAAACTGCTTAATAGTACCTTAATATTAATAAAGTAGTAATAAGCAGAGTGCCAGCTACTGGCTTAATAAGAGCACTACAATGGCCTTTAGAAAGTTCACTTTGGTCACTCTACCATCACAGAACATTGTCACTTTATTTTCTGTGTGTTTTTAATAACTATTCAAGACCTCATGATCCCTGCCCCTGTAATGGAGCAAGATTGTATCTTCAAGATCAACCGGCGCATTTGCCCCATTTCTGTTCAGAGTTTAATCTAGACAATGCGCCCGGTGCACTCTAAACTCTGAACGGGATTTTTTTCATTACGAAACTATCACTTCGGCGAGATCAGTATGCACCGCAATCCGGAAAAGAGGGAATATTTGAATGTATGAATATAAATTAATGATGAGCCCTTAAAGACGCCCCGGCTCAGGCTTCCGTCTCTGTTATGGAGGGAAGGTGCACGGGGTGATGGAGCCTGACAGCATAGCACTTCCCGTAATTGCTTTGCAGGTGTTGTCGCAATCTGACTCAAAACAACCCTGAATGAGTCCTCATTAGAGGCTATTTGATCTCAGCTCTGGGCTTTGTTCTCCGAATGCACAGATTTTAAAAGCTCTTTTGTATTGCACTCGTCCCTTGTCTTTTTAGAAGGGCCTTGGATTCTTTGCACCACCGCAACTTCACATGGGCTTGTTTGCGAGCACATTACACGAATGTGTGTGTGTGCCGGGTGAGGACGCAGCCTCACTATCAATATTTGCGATTGCTTGAAGTGAGCAGGCACTGTCTTCTCCACTCACTGAAGTGTAATAGTGGGGTACTGGGATCCTGTGAATTATATATGCTGTGGCAGGACCAGGGGCAACGCCAGAGGCTCAGAAACAGCAGGCCGGTGTTTGGCTCCTTAGTGGCTTTTATCTTGAAAATCTGCAAGTCTACTAATCCATTCCCCCATTCAGAACTAACTGGGAAAACACGCAGGCCCAGGCCCTGGGAAGGCAGATGTACTTAAACAGGCTTTATGGATGATATTCATATAATACATTCATTTATGTAGTATTAACCCTTTAAGGACGCAAAATTAATTTAAAATGTAATGATTTCATTTCATACTTGAGCACACACCAAGCTTACAATGATAATTATTGAAAATAAACTAATGCATTGTTGCTGTCCAAAGAAAAAAGTGCAAATCCATTATTTTTCTTTTATTATTATTATTTTCTACGTAATTTGAGAGAAGCAGCCACTCTTTACCAAATGTACTTGAACATTTACATTTTACATTAATTTTGTTAAAGACGTACGTTTTGCCTTCTCCTATAAAGCTGCCAGTTTTGGAGATACTTCCAACAAGGACATTCAAAATGTGGGACATTTTTATCTATTCATTTTAAGAAACAATTTTAAACCACCATCAAAACAGCAGAAAATTTTTTGTTCAACTCAACTTTCTTGTGTTTTTACCAACAGCTGGTTCAGGAAACGTCTTGATGTGTTAATCTGAACAGTGAGTGACTACTGGGCATCTTTAAAATATAGAATTGAACAGAAAACACCAACTCCGGCGCAGCCCCTCTGTGAGGGACCCTGTAGGTTAATATTCCAAACTGACTGACATTATCAAAGTTTAAAAGTAAAAATATCACAGTTTCCACCTCAAAGCTGGATTGAAAGAGGTATTTTGTGAGTGCCAGTATTTCCATGGCTTTCTTCAAGGCTTAATACTCAAATGCAGATCTATTAGGGCTTTCTGATAGATGCGATAAAACAGTCCAAAAAGTATTTACTGTTGGTTAAAATTTGCTTGTAAGTTGTTTTTTGGCTCAATGTGAAGTGTAAAGCATTTAGTTGCAGATTAATTTCTTGGATATAACTTAACTGACTTTTTCTAAATAAATTTTCAGCTTATTTTTGCATTATTATGAGAAAGAATTTGGTAGTGAATGTGACAGTATGGGAGAGTGAATGTGACAGTATGGGAGAGTGAATGTGAGTGAATGTGAGTGAATGGGAGAGTGAGTGGGAGAGTGAATGTGACAGTAGGGGAGAGTGAATGTGACAGTATGGGAGAGTGAATGTGAGTGAATGGGAGAGTGAATGGGAGAGTGAACGTGAGTGAGTGGGAGAGTGAGTGGGAGATTGAATGGGAGAGTGAATGGGAGAGTGAATGTGAGAGTGAATGTGAGTGAATGGGAGAGTGAATGGGAGAGTGAATGAGTGAATGTGAGTGTGAATGGGAGAGTGAATGGGAGAGAGAATGGGAGAGTGAATGGGAGAGAATGTGAGTGAATGGCAGAGTGAATGGGAGAGTGAATGTGAGTGAATGTGAGAGTGAATGTGAGAGTGAATGGGAGAGTGAATGGGAGAGTGAATGGGAGAGTGAATGGGAGAGTGAATGTGAGAGTGAATGTGAGAGTGAATGGGAGAGTGAATGGGAGAGTGAATGAGAAAGTGAATGGGAGAGTGAATGTAAGTGAATGGGAGAGTGAATGTGAGTGAATGGGATAGTGAATGGGAGAGTGAATGTAAGTGAATGGGAGAGTGAATGGGAGTGAATGTAACCAGGGGAGTGAATGTGAAAGTGAATGTGAGTGAGAAAGAGAGAGTAAATAAGAGTGAATGAGAGCGAATATGAGTAACTGCAAGTGAAAGGGAGTGTGAGAGTGAATGTGGGAGTAAATAGGAGTGAATGGGAGAGTGAATGGGAGTGAGAGGGAGAGTGAGTGGGAGAGTGAAAGGGAGAGTGAGTGGGAGAGTGAGTGGGAGAGTGAATGGGAGAGTGAATGGGAGAGTGAAAGGGAGAGTGAAAGGGAGAGTGAGTGGGAGAATGAGTGGGAGAGTGAGTGGGAGAGTGAAAGGGAGAGTGAGTGGGAGAGTGAGTGGGAGAATGAATGGGAGAGTGAAAGGGAGAGTGAATGGGAGAGAGAGTGGGAGAGTGAAAGGGAGAGTGAATTGGAGAGTGAAAGGGAGAGTGAGTGGGAGAGTGAATGGGAGAGTGAATGGAAGAGTGAATAGGAGAGTGAAAGGGAGAATGAGTGGGAGAGTGAATGGGAGAGTGAATGGAAGAGTGAATGGGAGAGTGAAAGGGAGAGTGAATGGGAGAGTGAATGGGAGCGAGAAAGAGTGTATGTGAGTATATGAGAGTGTATAGGAGTGAATGTGAGCGAGAAAGGAGAGTGAATGAGAGAGTGAATAGGAGTGACTGGAAGTGAAAGGGAGTGAATGTAAGAGGGAGAGTGAATGGGAGAGTATGTATAAATGTATGAAGTGTGTGTAGCTTTGTGTTTCTTTTTCATAAGGATAGAAAACACAGTAGCACCCAGAAAGCCCAGTTTTCTTCTCTTTTCTGTGGCCAGTGTAACAAATATGCTAACACTGAACCTCCTCTGACTGCAGATTCAAAAAGCAACATCAGCAAATCCTAGATTCAGAGAGACGTCCAGTTTGACATTTGATTTGACCAGTGATCTGGCCTAATCCAGTCAATGTGAGCATGAAGGCCAAGTTTTTTTAGGCTCATTCAAACAATAACACCACTGTATTACCTCTGCATTTAAAAGTCCACTAGTTGATTCAGTGAAACTGTAATGGATTACATTCCAATTAGCATAATTAAAAGCTATTCTCAGCAACACACAGGTTTGTCTGTACTGAGAACAGAGCGTATGATACAGAAATTAGAAGACATTTAGATAAAAGCGTAGTTCAACAAGCTTCAGAAAGCCTTGAAAAATATCCATTAAAGTGAAATTAAGAACTCTATACAGTACTGTGCAAAGGATTCATTTATTTCATATTTCTCTTCTATAGATCCAAACTTTCTTGTGTTTTAATGTGGTCTTGAGGAACAGTTCTCCAGGCTTCCTGAAGGACTTTCAAAGCCTCTCATTTCC
>JBBPCZ010000115.1:41779489-41789590 GCA_037974445.1 Brycinus macrolepidotus | reverse complement strand
TATATAGATACACACACACACACACACACACACACACACACACACACACACACACACACAAACACACGTCAGGTGGACTAAGCCTTAATTTAAATTCACACATTTTATTAACTATAAAGTAGTGATGCAATGACCTATCTCATAAATGCTTTTAGTAGCTTTTCAGTATTATTCAGTACTGGCTGTGAAGTAATGTTACATATACATTAGTTCATTAAATTCTTCATTTAGTGCCAAGTCAGTGAAACAAGATGCTTCTCAGCAGGGCACTGGCAACTTGCTCTTTGGCTATTAGTCGAAGAGGAAAAAAACAAAAAGCACACACAAAGCAAAATAGGCCAGAGGGGGAATGAAAACTTAAGCAGGCTAAACGAAAGCAAAGGAGGAAAGACAGATCTAACATGCAAACAAATGGTACCAGTGGAAATTTGAGCAATGTGAAGGTTCACTCAACATGCAAACAAATATTCATCAATTTAACCTGACCAGTCACCGTATTTCAACAAAACAAAGCTGACCCAATTTCACTCCATTAGAGAAAGTGCTGTGCAAAACTCTTGAGTCCCCCTCATTTCTTTACATTTAGCTTTGAATCACCTTGTTGGTGCAAAAATACTATTTTCTTTCTGTCAAGCTGTCTTATGTTTGTCATACTGAGTAGATAAAATGAAAGAAATGTGAACTAATGTTTTACTGCGACAGGCTGCAAAGCGCCTACAGATACAAGGAGCCTAGATAAAGGAGTTCCAACAAACAAAAAACATTCTTCTGAAACTGGTCAGGTTCAGGGACTGGACTGAAAATGAGAGTCTTTGAAAGTCCTTCAGGAAGCCTGGAGAACTGTTCCTCAAGACCACATTAAAATACAAGAAAGTATGGATGTTTGGAAGCAAAACATGAAGAAATGAGGGGTGGCTCAAGACTTTTGTGCAGTACTATACATCCTAACAAGGAAAAAATATTAATACCACCAACAGTGCAATATCATTTTTGGAGTGTTGTGCTCCATTCAGTCCAATATTCTCAGTGGTGGTTTGTTGCCGTGGTTGTTGAGGTTGCTATCTATGGCTAGCAGCAGCTCAGAGGAAATCGAAAGATCTCGCTGTCTGCATTAAAGGCAATGCTTTTTTCCCCTCAGAGATGAGCTACAGGCAGCTGCAGGATCGAGTTGGTTTATCAGGATATACAGCAGACAGGGGTAACAGACAGGCCAAAAAATCCAAAACCAGACAGACTGGAAGGAGCTGCTAAGAAGAAATAAGAAGAACAGATAATAATGCATGCAAATGCACAGCAATTGGCACTGGAGACTTTGTAAAGAATCAAGTGAACTGTGGTGTATATATAGTGTGCAGAGTGATGAAGGGTAATGAGTAACAGGTGCTGGTGGTTGGTAGGACAGAATCTCCGACAGCGGAGGTGGAGGTGGCAACTGTCGAGGATGTGATACCTTCCAAAAATCATGCTTCATGTGCCGAGGAGCTTTACATAACACCGTTCCGGCAAATTATAGGCGGTGTGTTATTTATCCTGCTTCATACAATGCAACCATCTGCAAGAAGTTTCCAGTCTGACAAAGATTCTTTCAGCACTAAAAATAACTGGACTTCCATCTATTAGTTTAATGTATATGTATAGTGCTTGTCAGGTTCAGACCAAGATAGACCCAGTCAAACAGGCAGCAATATTTCTTCCACAAATCAGCACAATAAAAAAAAAAAAAAAAATACTTGCAGAGTTTCAAAATCAAAAGGCAGTCGGATTAGCAAACAATTCCAAATCATCAAACCAAAGAGCCGAGTCCAAGAGTAGAACCTAAATAGTCCAGAAAGGCAAATCCAAATCCGCAAACAGAACAAAGAGGGGGAGACAGGAATCAAAAACGAGAAATACAGGCAGGGTAATACAAATCAGGTAAATCAAACAAGATTCAAAACATGCAAGGATAGTCCACAGCAATAAATCTGATTTTGAAAACTTGTATTAGATATATTCTATTGATCCCAGAGGAAATTACTTGAATCATCTGCATTTGACCCATTCACCCAAGGGAAGCAGTGGGCTGCAGACATCACCACCAGGGGAACAGTGTGTGGGGACGGTACCTCGCTTAAGGGTACCTCAGTGGTGCCACCAGCAGTCCTGGGATTTGAACCCACAACCTTCCGATCACAGAGACCACCAGGACACCAGCTGGGGTATTTATGTCCCTTAATTAGGATCATGTGACAAAAATTCAGGTGATTTAGATCTAGGCATTTGGAGTTGTTGTGTAGAAAAGGGGCGGAGACTGGGGTCAGTCTTCTGACGGGATCTGGCCATACCGTTAAATGTCACAGTTAAACAACAAGCAAACTGACCTGGTTCTACGAAAGTGGCTTTTATACTTCAGTACAGTGATGCAACATAATTATACTGACCACTGTAGGATTAGAAGAAAAGCGTCTTTGTTGTACAACCGGTGTCTCTTATTCATTGACCAATTTTTTTTTTTTTTTTGATGTGTTGGCTTGTTTGTATCTTGAAAGCATCCGTCTGGCACTGAACACCTGGAATAGCTAATACACAACTTTACATTCCAGAAATTAATCTCCAAGTTAGCAGTGCAACCCATGTAATGCTCTTCTCCAGAGTCACATATTCATCTAAAGTGAGTAGAGGACCAAAGAAATAGGTAAAACCTTTAATGAAAAATCAAGAACATTGGAAAACTACACATTTGAACAAAATTTACTGGAATTAATATTGGTTCTATGTAGAGCTATAAAGCGATGCTTTGACCATATCGTCAAGTGACGTTTCTGTATTTGATAAAACTTCATATCTCCATTTTTGTCATTCTGTTTCACATAATTTTAACTGTTTAACACACCAGCTGCTTTGTGTCGAAATGTCATGATGAACGGCTCCACAGAAATGGTCTAAAATGGAATAAAAAAAAAAGTCACATTAACCTCCATAAAAAGTACTGTAGCTGCGCTGTATGTTGTCCTCTAATATTGTATTGTTGTTCTTGTGTTTTTCTTACACTGTCTGTCTCTCTGTCTTTGCACTCTGTGTAGTCCTCTCCTGCCTGCACTTGCATAGTCTTGTGGTATTTCTGTTTTTTCTCTGTGCTGCACCATGGACCTGTAGGAACATTGTGGGCCCAGAGGAACGTTGTTTTGTTTCACTGTGTACTGCATTTAATGGCTGAAATGACAATAAACCTATCAGACTTGACTTGATTTGGAAAGAACATTATTTTTCTTCTCCTAAAAAGCTACCTTAGGGTTTAGCTCAGACAGCAACAATATGCTTCTTGTACTAGACTAAAAATAAAAGGACATTATGATGATAAATATAAAGATAATCACACTAAGCTCACTTTGTATCAGACAGCAGCCTTTTTCGGTGACAACGTTTGATATCACATTAATTATTTATTCATTCATTCACTCATTCATTTGTGAGTCGCTTTAATCAGATATGGAGAACTTTCTTCAATAAATGTTTGATTTCAGATGTTTTCATTAGCAGCTTAAAAAAAACAGTTCTGTGAGCTGACACAAAGTGACACAGGTGGGAGGACAAAAGGAGTGGAAGTACACCGCTCAGGGTATAATATGTCAAAGGCTGTCACACTGAAGGGGACTGTGTTGTAACAGTGTTGTCATAGCTCATCTCGCCTGCCAACTAACCTTGTGCTTCAGGTCGAATTTGTGTGATCAGAGATAGTGGCACTTCTTCAGAGGGAGAGCTGCTGCTGGCTTCTGCTCACCTGGATAAAACCTGCGAGCTGCAATCCAAGGCAGGGCTTGAAAACTGCCTTTGCCTGGATTACACATGAAACTGAATCGAGTTCAGACAGTGAAAAACAATATTCAGGCACAGCGGACCAGACCTGAGATCTTCAACTCTCAGTAGTTCTTTAATAAAACCTTCACCTTTATCTCAAAAACTTCCTTTTAACAGCATTTGTTGACATTTTTGTTGACTGAGCGTGTGACTTTGGCGATTTAGCATATTTAATATTCCCACTATTAGTCATGCCAGTGACTGTAATTCCTGTAAATATAAAGAAAAAATACAGTTTAAGTCTCAGCAGTCACACAGTGTATGAGTGATATACCTGGCGTGGATGCATGACCAATGTAAAGATGATCATTTTCTGCATGATCAACAGGGAAAGGTGTGTCCAGTCTGAAAAACTACAGTGTGGTTTTCAAATCCAAATGACCGCAAAGGTCCACAGGGAAGGTGGAACGAATGAACACAACCATCATTAGTGGTTGGTTAACGTAGTGGATAACATCACTGCCTTAAAGGAAGGAAAGTACGGTTCCATTCCTACCCTGGCCAACACAACACACTACACCAATAAGAGTCCTTGGTCAAGACTCCTAACACCACACTCACCTACAGCTGTGATAATGAACAAACAAACAAACAAACAAATAAATAAATAAATAGAGTTACGTATGATAAACGGGCCAAATGTGGTAAATGTCATTCATCTAACCAGAGAATCTAACCATTTTTTTTCCAGTACACACCTATACACACATACACACACAGCTATCTATGAAACCAGCTGCTTGGTGTCCCTGAAGTAACTGAACTTCTATTATTGCACTGTTCTTATCACTGCCATTTGTCGGGGGGGAATCTGTTGGAATGCTCACTGCACTAATTGAGTCTCAGAGCCACATTTTGAAATTATTTACAACCCTTATCAGGTCTGTGACAAGTGATACAAACACTGTTTAGCTGCGCTCAAATAACAGTTTCATCATTCTGGCAGAGATATCATTATACTAAACACCTCTGGCTTTCCCGCTGACACTGTTTTCTCCACCGCGCTGAAATAGAGGAGCTTTCCCAGTCAGATGTGGGCCCATAAATGATTCTTATGACATCACGAGATGCTTTCATAATAAAGCTCATAGTCCATAAATCTGCCTGATCTGTTTTGCAATGAACAATGTGTCATTTGATTCTGCAGGGCCCCTTATAATAATATAGTTTATATAGGAACAGCTGACATTTCAGTCATCTGAATGCTAAATACAGCAATCCCCAAACTGCCATAACAGGATTTTTCCAGATTATTCCATCATTTCGTCCCCACTGAGGGACACAGGAGGGACTGGCAAAGACATTCAGACCCAGGCCAACAATGAAAACCTGTCATTCCCAGGCTAGTATTAAATCCACGTAATTTAATTTCACCCCATTTAAACTCAATTGAATCTGAATTTGCCAATGCGTGTGTTTACAAATTTTTACAACTAATTCGACCAAATGAATTAAATTCGTATCCTGCCCTCGCTGTGGTGAAACGTAATTGCCCCAGCCCTACAGGTAAGTCCCATTAAAGCAATAACTAATAACAAGATCTGGGGTTTCAGGCCTGTTAAATCTATTATGTGTGCAGCCCCTTTCCTGTCGCTGATATCATTGCCAGGCACGTAAATAATGTGTTTGTGGAGCATCATGGTACTTTTTTTTTTTCTGTGCACATACCTAGATTTAATACTGTATTCCTAAAGCGAATTGTATTTCACAAAACACAAGACAAATTATTTCATTCAGAGCCTTCCTCCAGGTATGTGGAAGTGTTTATGAACTGATGCATATAATTACATAACAGAAAAATAAATAACACGGGAATAAAATATGCGAGTACAAAGCTCCAGCAAGGATTTCTCAGTTTCAGGATCTATCAGTAACTCGCAGGTTTGTTTGTGGCTGTACGTGCAATTTTTTAATAAGTGTACAGGTAAGGAGAACAATGGAAAATCTCGACATGCTGTGACACAGCGTGCTTTTCTGTTTGTTTCAGTTTGGTCTACCTCCATCAACTAATGATAAAAGGCCCATGTCCAGCATTCATCCATCCATCCATTCATTCTCTCAACCACTTATCCATAACCAGGATTGGGGGGGTGAAAAGGAAGAGAAATAACCTAGACAGGTCGCCAGTCCATCACAGAGCAGACTCTCTCTCTCTCTCTCACACACACAGACAATTAGGGGCAGTTTATCATCTCCAATCCTCCTGATGTGCAGGTCTTTGGACTGTGGAAGGAAACCGGAGTACCAGAACCCACACAGACGCAGGGAGAACATGCACACTCCATATCGAACCCAGGACCTTCTTGCTGTGAGGCAACAGTGCCTACTTTCCCCTCAGAGGTCCATGTACACCAAAAACACAATTCAATTTTACATGTTCCAATCCCTCTTTATCCCTTATAGTACAGGCCATTTATTACTGTTCCTTTAAGATCCATATATGTTGCTGAATATATATGGATATTTGCAAATGTGTTGAACGTTGTGACATCACAAAAATATGCATTCGAAACACGTACTATTTATACTATTCTTTGCACTGTAGTTTCCATTAAAGGACTGTATGGTCTGGTTTTGTGTACGGATGTAGTATAAAGTGAGAAACACACACACACCCCTAGGGGCAATTCAGCATCGATAGTCGACCTAATGTAAAGGTCTTTGGACTGTGGGAGGAACCTGGAGTACCAGAAACCCGTACAGACACAGAAGAACATACATCCCACATAGAAAGGACCCTCAGACCTAAAAATCAAACCCAGGACCTCCTTGCTGTGAGGCCACTTTCCCCACACAAGTTTATATACAAGATCTATGTGGTTTCTGGTAAAATAAAAAAAAATAAATAAAAAATACACACATTTCAATTTTACATGACCATTTTCCAACGCCTCTTTATCCCCTATAGGCTGTTTTTTGTTACTGCACCTTTCAGATCAATGTATGTCAATACCAATACCAGATTGGCTGCCCTCTATTGTGCATCATTTAGAAAGCAGTACTGGCCGAAACAGTCCTTATAACATCAGCTGCTGAACGTATATGGATATATACAAACATGCTGAATGCATTAATATGCATAAAAAACAGTTTATTTTTGCAGTTTAGTTTCCATAAAAGGTCTGTATGGACTGGTTTTATATACAAATATACAGTCGTATAAAGTGAAAACTTGTTTTTTTTTTTAGGAAATGGGCCCTTTAAGAGATGAAAGGGTCCTTTTGAAGTAAAATATGCCATCACTGCAGCAACTGAATCTGCAAACATCTACAAGCGAGTTCCACCAGCATCCTTAACAATGAAGTGCATTTCATGACAGAAAGTATAAATCAGCGCTGATAAAGAATCTGGAGACGATGACATGAAGCTCGGAGTCGCAGAGTTTACCCTAAATTCATTTGCCTGCTTCTACAAGCACGTCTCCGTCAGAGCTAGAGTTTCTCTCCACAGGTCAAAAGAATTTAAAAAGTCATTCTTCCCTCAGAAGTATTTGATAACTCTTGTGAACTGTGAACCCTCTGTCACAGCCAACTAAATTGCTTTAATTCCTCACTTGAGCAGATAGCTACAGCGGGTCAGTGGCAGCACCGTTATCCTTTTAAACTACGGCTGATAGTCATTTTATACCAGACTCGAAAGGAAGAGGCATTTCTATAAAGAGCACGGCGCTCTAGCTTAATGTACACAATACAGCAGCAATGGGTTTGTTAAACTCCTCTGCTACTTCATTAAAGCAAACTAAAAAGTTATTAATCCAATTCAAACTTGATTTTACCTTTTAGTTTGTGAACCCTTTAGAATTTTCTATATTTCTGCATAAATTTGACCTAAAATATTCAGATGTTCATGCAAGTCTTAAAAATAGATAAAGAGAATTCAATGAAACAAATGAGGCAAAAAGTTATACTTGACCCTTAATTTATTAAGGGAAGTGATCCAATATAATATATCTGAGAGTGGCCAAGGTATGTAAATCGCCAGGATCAGAAGTTAAATAGAGTCAGGTGTTTGTAATGAATGGGACAACAGTCAGGTATGAGTTGGTGCCCTAGTTTATTTAAAGAACAGGGATCTTTTAAAGTCTGATCTTCACAACACGTTTGGGGAAGCATATCATGGCAGGGCCTCATGAAAAGAGCTGTTGATACTCATCAAGCTGGAAAAGGTTCAAAACTGTCTCTAAAGAGTTTAGACTCTATCCACAGTCAGATAGATTGTGAACAAACGATGGAAACTCAAGGCCCTCCCCAGGAGTGGCTGACCAACAAAGATCGCTTCAAGAACTGGCCATACAATAGTCTGCAAGAAACCCAGGGTAACTTCTAAGCAACTTAAAATACTCCCTCACACTAATTAATGTTCATGTTCATGAGTCCACCATCAGGAGATCACTTAAAGGATATAGTCACTGCTTTCCAAAGATCACATGGACAATCAAGAAAGCTTGTTTTGTGGATGAATAAGACCAAAAATAGTACATTTTGGTATAAATAAGAAATGTTGTATTTGGAAAAAGGAAATCACTGCAATCCAACCTAAGAACCTACATAAGAAACATGGTGGTGGTAGCTGTCTAAAGAGACAGCCAATCCACAGTCAGAAAAATTTTATACAAATGATGGAAACTCAAGACCATCACGACCCTCCCCAACAAAAAGAAATCACTTCAAGAACAAGGTGTGTAATAGTCCTCAAGGTCATAACGGAACCCAGGATAACTTCTAAGCAACTAAAGGCAACTAAAATGAGACCAAAATAGAACTATTTGATTTTAATAATAAGTGTTGCATTTGGAGAAGGGAAATCACTACAATCCAACCTGAGAACCCACAAAGACACAGTGGTGGCAGATCCATGGTTTGGGCCTGTTCTGTTGAAAGCAAAGCTTCACATACTTTTGCCATTCACAGATATGTAAAACTGTATAATATTTCTGTCTCCGTTTTTTAGTTCTCTTTATCAACTTCTTGTACTTGTCTGAAAGTACCGATGTTTTAGGTAATATTTATGCAGAAATATAGACAATTCTAAAGTGTTCACAAACATCCAAGCACTGTGTAATCACAAAATGTTGTTACTAACTAAATAAAGAGTATATAACAAAAACACATCTTACATAACAGAAAGAATAGCATACCGTAATTAGAAAAAGAAAAATGAGTCAAAAGGAGCTCTTGATAAGAGGTGTTATATTTTGCAGGCTGTGTACACTGGCTCTGCTGTGCTCAGAGTTTAAGACTATGGACATGTATTATTGTAATTAGAGGGGTAGAGCTTGTTTGTCCCTCGGCTGCAGCCAGAGTTTGTCCCTCATTACAGGGAGAACCACATCATTAAGAGATCCATGTTCACTCTGTCACATCACAGGACAACAGCTCTTTCTTTCTGAGCATCAGTCAACACCTCACCTACATCTTATAAGAAGCAACTATTATTTTTCCTTCTTAGAAGTCTTTTGAGCCAGGGTGAGGGGGTGGACTGTGGCAGGATGAATAGGAGCATGATTACACAACCAGTTCTCCATATAGTTTGTATCATATTAGAATCTAAGCATAATTTTTATGCATTTCCAACACCATGTGATAACACTAGCTGCCCTCTATATTTGTGTGTATGTAAGGCATGGACCAACAATTGCCAACAACTGTCTGGAATAAAATCCAAAAAACAAGACAACTTTACAAATACTTTCCGTATGTACAATACCACACACTCCCGGTGTCCACCAACCTATATAACTTCCGCTGACCAAGTAGAAGGAAGAAAAAGTATAATGCTGACAGTAATAAACAGTAAACAGGCTCATTGTTCCTTTGGCTGCACAGTGGTATAGAGACTATGGGATACAATGTCTTGCAAAACATAGAATATTGTTCTTCCCAGCTGTGAAAGACATAAAACGTAAAGAAGCTGAGCCCGAGACAGAGATCAAAAGCTTTAGGACTTGTGTACTGAAAACCCTACCAAACCTCAGTAAATCAGACTCCAGCAGCCACTGTGAGAGAAAACAGTGGGCCGTCCCTGACATTTCAATAATGTAAATACTACAGAAATCATATTTGTTTGGACCAGAATGCCATGGTATTATGACTCATTTAATACATCTGACTAATGACCACATCTTAACCCTTAGAACACAAGCAGTGCGAATCCATGCCGGAAGCGCAACAAATGGTAAATTGTGTTGATACAGCAAAACAGCTCCTTATATGGAAGTTCCCCCGGTGTGTGTTGGTGCTCGAGGTGTCAGACGTCATGCTGAGC
>JBBPCZ010000115.1:41726157-41738173 GCA_037974445.1 Brycinus macrolepidotus | reverse complement strand
AAATAAATCCATTATCAAGAAAAATAGCTGTTTGAGGAAGAAGTGACCAGTTTGTGTGTGTGTGTGTGTGTGTGTGTATCTGGGTAGGCCACTTCATCATCAACTCACCTCACAGTCTAAAATCCTCACAGCATGATAGAAAACTCTCAAAACCTTTTCCAATAGTGCCTGATACTTGTCTAATCTCACTCCACTCCTAAATGTGAACAAACTTCATAAACAAACTGAAATGCCTCATCTGAGTGACAACATCAATTATTGAAAAAAGAGAAAGTGAATCAAATGCCTGCAGCAGGTTAACAAATTGCCTAATCAGTAAAACACAATAGTATAATAGTATAGTTTTTTTCTTTTTGTCACTAGTTTTTGGTCAATGATATCTTATATTTCAACTTCACCTATCCTCATTAAATTTGGTGTGATTGTAGCCTCACATGGCTGCTACACAATAAGAGGTTTGTGTCCCAAGGTGGGCATGTCCCTTTATGCAAGTGTCCCCTAACTTGGAGCAGGCACAAAGCACTTTTTGGGCAATTAATCGACAACCATTTTGTCAAAAAATATGAAAACTGGTTGGCAATTTACCCTAAATCACTACCATATTCTGCACGCCAAATCTGTATTCATCTATAGGGAGCCCTGAAACTGACACATCAGAATCAGAATCAGAAAACTTTATTGATCACAGAGGAAACTGCTTATGCTATAACTACACAGACACACAGAGACACAGAGATAAGAACAATATAAAATGCAATATGAAGTCAAAATAAAACTCTCCAGAAAGCACTCTGAAAAGGCCTTGTACTAAATACACTTTGCTATATACATATGATGCAGAGGTCAGTAAGAGAGGTGGATATAAATACTACAGTTCTTGATGGAGTTGTTCTCTATAGGGTGTTATTGCACATAATAGCACCGTAAGTAGTGATACTGCACATAATAGCACTGTTACATGTAATAATAAAGATGTTGCACATACCGATTTAATATATCAAGAACCGCTTAAGTTAAAATGTTGATGTTTGGTATGTTTACTCTTGGCTACATTTGCTCACCTTGGCATGTGCAACAAAATGACCTTCAATAGCCAATCAAAATTTAGCAGCCTATTCATACCTGTGCCAACATGTTTTTCTCTTTTCCTCTGAAATGGTTTGATGTACTATCAAAATTAATTTTGTCTTTAAATCCTTACTTTAAATCTTTGGTTCTCTTTCTCCTGCTGGAGCAATCAAATCACCTCTCACTACCAGGCCAGCTTGCACATTCTGCTTGGACCTTATTCTCTCAACTCCTGCGACGGTCACATTACGCACTGCAATGCGGTACATCTAGTTTATTATGACTTTTAAAATGATATATGTATGACTAATGATGGAGTTTATATGGGGCAGTGTCTTTAGACTCATAAATACAATAACAGATGGTTTTAGAGCTCTAAAACTGTGTTCTGCTGCCTCCTGATAAAACGCAACACTGCTGTAGAATCTTTAAAAGAGATTTTCTCAGACTGTGGTTTTCTGAGGTGCTTGAAGTTTAAAAATGTCACAAGTGAATGCCATATCTGATTGAAATATTCCACAAATTGCAAAAGTAACATGTTTGTGAGGGTTCATCTTCTAATCAAATACAAAAATACCAGAGAGGATGGTTTCTGCAGGCCACCACACATATGTATGTATTAATGAGCTACATGACCATAGATAAAGAACAGGTGCAGGGGGTAATGAGATGGAAGTAGAGTCATAGACCAAAAAAAAAACATCCAGGAGCAAGGGAGGGGGGTGTGGACTCTCGTAGGGTGGGAACTCCACAATACTGTAGAGCCCTTATGTTCTTCAGATATTCCAATTATATCTAGACAAAAACACTGTTTTACTTTATGTGATCACATATAATCTTCACACCAGTGACAGGCTGAGAACAACAGCCAGCAGTCAAGTATAATTTGAACCTAGATTACAAAATGTGCAATATTTTCTACACACCTCCACGTCTAGCACTCAACTGCTATTTCCACTAAAGGTGGGAGAAAAATTGACAGCCTTTTGGTTGTTGTTCCATCCAAATAGCAGAGGCGGAAGAAAATGTATTTAATATACTTTTATTTTGGTACATATGTCTACTTGGATAGCATTGCTTCTGTAGTTTCTGTTCAACAATCACACTTATGGTGCAACACTAGCCATTCTGGAAGATTTACATCCCATTCACCCTATACTGGTACATCACATCACTGTTGAATTGTTGTGGTGTCTATTGATTGTGTTGTCTGTGTTGTTTCTGTCATAACTTGCACTTTGTTGAATGTTGCTCTGTGTTGCACTGTGGGGAAACATCTCATCACATTATGTACGTGTTCTCAGCTGCTGATGACAATAAAGTAACCTTGAATATGGGATGTTCTCTTGCAAATGTGCCAAAACAGCTGCAGAGACTCCCATATGTAACGTGGCATCTGCTTTCAAGCTGAAGTATCGCAATATTGTATTGTGCCCTAAATATTGCAAAAGTATCATGTCTTAGCCTCTCTAGTAATTCCCACCTCTGCTTTCCTCAGAGAAAACCAAATACTCATCAGGCCAAATGACCTGGTGGAAAACTTTCCCCAAATCTACAGCGATCTGCATGGAATTGCCTGGCAACTTGTTATGCTGGCCATTAGTTATCTGCTGATGGTTGTCAGATTGCTGATGGATGTCTTTTATTTATATTCGAGTGAAGAAGAAAAATGGAGAGCAGAGTCTGTTTTGGAGCCTTGATTGAATGCTCCAGCTGCCGTAACCTCGTGGTTTGCCTTTGGTATGGATGTCTACATTCACTTGATAAATTTTTATAAGGGTTTGTATGCTTTAGCTGGAACAAGATCACTCATTGCTTTAAGTAAAATGTTGGCTCTACTGATGCAAATTCAGGAGTTTGACACTTTAATAAGGTTTTGTGGTGAAGAGGGGAGTATGTATATTTGGCCATTAAATGGCACAAAATTTAATAAGAGTTTTATTCCGTCCATACTGTGTCCTTTTTCTGGTCCCCTACCATCCAGCTCTTAGATCTACGCAAGGCAATGGAAAATCTCAAATATGAGGAAATCCCAGCAGGGGAGGAACAATTTTGTTTGAATTAGGTGGTGAGCACAGTGTTTATGAGGTGAGACTATATTGTACCCAGGCAGTAATCCCTTCTCTTTAGGTTCAGCTAGCTTAAGCACCGCTTCAATACCCAGTGAAATAATTTGGGTGGGTTTCCTATCGCTGGCAGCACCATTGACTGAAAAGTGGAATTCAGGGCCAAAAGAGCAGCACAGATGAATCAGCTGCTGGTACTTCCCTTTTTTCATGGAATTAAACGAGAAAAACTGAACAGTAAAACGTTACAATGCAACAAAAAGGGCCACTTGGGGAAGATTCTTTGTGCTTCTTCATGCCGAAGACATAAAAGTGAGTGTTTTGTGGTTGCAGTCTGAAATAACCACTGTACATGCGCTGAGTCTCTTGCAAAGCAGGCTATAATTTAGAGCTTAATGAACATGCTGGAAACCCAAATACTCTCTGTGGTTTTAAATGACTTTTGCTCACTCATAATTTGTAATGGCTCTGCTGCAGTGGCGACACATGGTGCCGGCTAAGAGCTGGTGAATCACAGAATAATGCTCTTGACATTATTAGCACTTTTTAAAGTGTCACCAACAATGCAACCAAACTAAATTGTTTTGAAAGTGGGTTACACTGATTTTCTGACCATGCTTCCCATGTCTCATCCTGTGTTCTGTTTCTAATGATTCTCTGTTTTTGCATTATGGTGGTAGTTTCAGGTTTCTGACTCTTGCTTGTGTTTTTTGGGGCCATGGCTTTGGCTCTGTGAGCCCGGGCCTTGATCCCTGCCACTGTTTCGGATCTTGAATTTCAGAAATGCCTAAGCACTTCCTACAGCCGCCTGTGGCTCCTGAGTATTACAGAACTTCCACTCTGCTGCTCTGTCCAGCCAAGGATGTAGAGAGACTGATTAGGCTACAAGCAGAGGTGCCCAAAGTCAGGAGATTGACCAGCAACAATGTAAGCTAGCACAATTCAGAACTGAAGTTAGACCATGCAGAGGATGGAGGGGGAATCTGAGGAAACAGACCAGTGTGTGTCCTCCCCTGCATACAGGATTGGAAGCTGACTCAGCTTGTCAGGGATATTCAGGCTTAGGAGAGTGTATGAATAGACATTTACCTTGCTTAAAGAAGAGTAGTGAGGCTAGAAATGTGGATGTATTTTCTGTCTTTCTCTATGCCGAGTCAAGTACATTGCCAAATCTTTATCAGGATGATGGCTGTTTCAGTCCAGTCCTGGCCCCAGTGTTATAGTGGAGTCAGGCCTTGCTGGGAAAGCTAATAGTCCCACTCAGATCTCTCGGCCCACTGCCACGGCCATTAATGCCCCTCAGCTTGAGGTCTGTGTCTGCCAGCCACACCTCCTAACACACTCCTCCTCCAGCCTTTCTGAACTGCTATCTTCTATGGATGGTCCCGTAGCCTCTGGTTCCCCTTTTCTGGCGGCCTTTGTTTCCCCTGCACTCGAAGCAAATCCAGTATCTCCTGTGGTTGCAGCAACAAATGTTTCCACCGCCTCCACTGTTGGTGGCCACAGCCACTGATGTGATTTTCCCTAGCTAAAGTCTCTGCTGTGTCCTGGATCAAAGTCTCTCCTGATTTGCCAGGTTAGTCTTTCAGGTCCCCAACCTTGCCAGATTCCTAAGGCACTTTTCCACGGCTAAACAGGAACTGTGTTGTACCTAAACTGTACTGTGATGGTACTGAACTTGCAGCACGTTTTGATGTTCCAGTGTATCTCAGGCCGGTAACGGAGTTTCTGACTCAATTCTCTTCTCACAATTTAAGGCCGGTCGTCCGAAAATCGCATCCATGGAGTCGAACCAGCGGAACGTTTTTCTTTCAGAGCTGCTTTTATTATTGTGGTATTTTATTATTTATAGTCTTGTGTGAGTTTATTTATAAGGGAAGAACATTTGTGCAGTGCAGTACGGTTACTGAAAAGCTCCACTGGACACATGCAGTAGCTTAATTTCCTGGTTTTGGCCCATCTCTAGACCTTCCAATTCTTCTTTGTGCCCTTTTGGGCTAGGATGGTTTTCCTGCAGAGGCTCTGTTGTTCAAGCTTTTCCTCCCAGTAGCTCTGCCATTGCTGTTCTGCCAGGATCAGGCTCTGTGAATCCAACCCATCCAGTCTCTGGAGCAGATTCAATTAATCTGTTCTCAGTTACAGCTTCTGCTTTCTGCTCTTCATTGCTCTTCCATACAGGGAGTCTGGGCCTGTTGGTTTGTAGTTATGGTCTGATGACACAAGTGACGCTTCTTGGTTGTTGCTTGTTTCTTCTGATATCCTGTGGTTTGAGGTTTCTTCTGTGTAGTTTGTCTTTGTGCATTTTGACACCCCACCTAATGTCATCTGATGCACAAAGATAAGCTACACAGAGAAGAACCCAAACCACAGGATATCAGAAGAAACTAGACTGCATTTCTGTGAGAAAATGCGAAGTGTGATTGCATGGTAGCAATAAAACCAGTGTCTGGAAACACCAAAACATTGTTTTTGACCAAAAACAATCTGCTCACAGCATGATATCGAACCAGCACTTCTTCTGAACCTCTTCATTCGACACCGCATTTTACCACTGAACCACGGAGGGGGGTGTTAACTCGCTGTCTATTACCAAGCCATTTATGGTTAAGGATGGCTGAAAACAGGTGGAGCGAACCGCTCTCTCCTGAAAATGGGTGGGAAAAGCACGCGTAGCCGCATTCACTGGCTGATTAGTTTAATTAAACCACAACAAACAGTGACACACGTCTTTTTTTATAACTGACCTGAGTTTTAGTGTCTTGAAGTCGGTTTATGGATCTGCTGTGTGTTTAGCTCTGCAAGACTGATTTGCTGCTCCGTGTTCTGTCGCTTTGTAGCTGCCACAGTCATGACTTTACCATGCTCACTCTCAGACCATCTCTCACATATAAACCCGTAAGGTGACTCGCCCCACTACTCTCTCTCTCCCCATACATTACAGAGGTGACTTGACCAAAAAATAATCATTTGTAAACGATCAATACTCTGATCAACTGATCAACTAATCAGAAAACTGAATATACGTGCAATACACCAGATATTTAAGGATGTTTTAGCATTGAAATTGTGCCAAAACTCAATATGGGCTCAGAGGAGAAGCAGCACCAAAAAACAGGTGGAGCAATAAAAAAGTAATAATAATAATAATAATAATAATAAAATGTAAGAAGAACAATAGTGAGAGTGTTTCTGTAATCACACTAACAAGCAACAAGCACGAGGCATCCCTTGTGTCAACAGACCAAAGCAACAAACCAACCTTCCTAGATTCCTAGGCACATACAGTAGCTTACTATATTTCTGTAGACCGTTGTCTCCTACTGAGCTAGGACAGTTTTCCTCCTGAGGGTATGTTGACACAAGGGATGCCTTTGGGTTGTTGCTTATTTCTTCTGATATCCTGTGGTTTGGGTTCTCCTCTGTGAAGCTCATCTTTATGCATCAGGAGACATTAGGAGGGATGTCCAAAAGTTAGGCCATGATCATGAACAGACATGCTGTGTATGCCCAAACTCCTGCTACTGTGTCTGACCACAGTTTTCAGAAAGCGTCTTATTAACGTCTTAATACACAACATATATTCTAAGCTGCCTGGCTGTCAAATGTTACAAACTTTCTGATTGCATTGCTGAAAATTGCTGATTACAAATTAGACAATTGATTTGAATCATGCACCTCAAAGAGATACAAGCAGCTTTGTGAACTATCTAATGATGCATTGCATAAACAGAAGACTAAAATCTTTAAATGGACAATCGGCTGCTTTGAAGGGGATAATAAAATCTCCTGATTTTAGAAGTTTTTGATTTAGAAGATCACCAAGAAGCTTCAAATGTCACACTGATTTATATGCAATAGATTCAACATCCAAGATAACAAAAACTGAGTACAAATAATGTTAGAGAAAAGAAAATGAAGTATTTGATCTCTCGTGTTTGAAAGAACCAGGAAGAGTTAACAGCAGTTGATTGTTTGATTGAGGGTCCATTAGCTTGTGGCTGCCCCTACAGAATGCTGTAAATAATAGTAACACATTCTTCATTAAGATGAAGATCTCAAAGTCCTTTAGGGGCGCAGAACAAACCGTATGAGTAATGGCAGACTCTGAGATTTTTTATATAACTTGAGAACTTAAGCATAACGCCAGCCAGTGCAACCATATTTCATGGTTTATTTATGCTTTTCAGAGAGGTACTGTCAAAACAGGTAATAACATAAACAAAAAACAGATGATAGAACTATACAAGGCTTATCCACAGCCGTAATTCAGGAAATACAGAATAAGAAAATACAGTGAAGTAGAAACAATACACAAATTAATCACAAAAAACAGCATGGTAGTTCAGAATGATACATATAAGACGTTGCAAAGAAACAGGGGGGCAGTAAAGAAATGGATATAGCAGTCCTGTGAGCCCAGCAAACAGAAGTAGGTGTGTGAGGGATTACTAGTGTGCAGTACCAGGGTGGGGCTGGAGCCTCTGTGAGTCAAATCAGAAATGAAGAACCGATCTATTCATGCACAGGGACAAATGACTACTCAGAGTCTACAGTATTACTAAATGGTAACACTTTACAATAAGGCCAGGCTTATAAAGGGTTTATAAATGATTTATAATCAGGTTGTTAATGAGGTTGTAGACAGTTTATAAATCAGTAAAAAGGAGTTATAAACACGTTATAACAGTTGTCATACACTGATGCAGGCTTGCTCTTTGGCAGGATCTCAGATCTTGCCAGTTGCTTATCGTATCTTGTCTCTTTCTCAGGCAGAATGTTAAACTGTCAGCGTCATCAGGTCTTCATTAACATGCTACTACCATTAACACACCAGATCTTCCCAAATAGTGAGCCTGCATCAATGTAAGACAACTGTTATAACTTGTTTATAACTGCCCCCCCCCCGTGGGTTTTCCCCACCCCCTTGTGGGCGGAGACTATACTGAAAGTTCTCCGGGTTCAAAGATCTTGTGTTTTTTCTGTTTTTTTCTAAGACCTAAAATAAAAGAAATGTGTTCATTTTTGTTCCTTATGTTAATTTGCGTGTGATATAATTTAAAAAACCCCAGTAGGCGGATTTTATTATTACATGTTTTTTAAATGACAGTAACTTACAATAGCTTAGCATGATGCCTGACATCTGGGGCATCAACACAAACCTGGGGAACTTCCATATAAGGAGCTGTTTTGCCGTATGAAGACAATTTACCATTTGTTGCCCTCGCATTCTAAGGGTTAATTAGTCCATTTCATAACAGTTTTGTCAGGATTCCACGAAAGATGAGTAAATTTGACTGTGCAGGTACAGAAGTTAAACTGAGACCAACTGGTTTTGTGCACTGATTAGTAAAATGTTCTTACAGTCACTCAATACCACAAGTGTTAGTCATAATTAAGATCACAATTAAAAGTGCTCAGGAATGAAAATAGGAGGAAATATTGTTTGTTTTCCAAGCCGAAGTAAACAAGATGTAAGAAGGACCTGTGGCTTGTTAACTTTGCTCAGTCAGGTGCTGATTTCTGCAGGCTGCATAATTCTGATTAGGCTTCTGGCCATTCAGTCCTGCAGTCCACCCCCCAGAGAGAGAGAGAGAGGGAGAGAGAGAATGAGAAAGCGAAAAAGTTTGTTATGAAGAATAGGGAAGGTATGGAGTGGTCTGAAGGTAAGGTGTGTGGAATGTGGTAGAAGGGCATGAGTTATTCAAACAGAGACCTGGTCACAGTGCTCTAGGCACCGGCGCCCCCGCCGCAGGAGGCCTGTCCAGGTTACCTGAGGCGCTGTTTATTATTCAGCACCAGTGAGCCTGGCCCGACCGCGTGCAATTCATCTTCCCACTATGTCGAGAGAGGAAAACTTATATCGAGTCCCTGGTTACTTGATAAATGGCAGATGATCAGTTTCAATGTCACCCATTCTCCCCCTCCTCCACCTCCTCCTACTACTCGCTACTGTGCTCTTTTTTTCTCTCTTCACTGATCCCTTCTTTCTACCGCTCTCAGCTGTCATTCTCATCGTTATCAAAACTCATTTTGATTGCCGCAGTTAACAACTCCCCACTGGGCTGCCATGACAACACAATCAGGGCGGGACATACTTCAGTGATTGGAATAAGGAGGGAAATGTCAGGGAAGCGTGTTGACTGTTATGCATCATCCGGCTGTGCTGTATATGCGGTATATGAATTTTTCTCACTTTAATTTTCAATGCCCCTGTTTGTAAAGCAATCTTTAAATTAATGAATAACTAGAGGTCCTTCATTGCAGCATGAAACATGACTTCCACAGAAATTGAGAAGATTTTAATGATGTGTTCTTTTGTGTTACAGTTAACACACATAATTGTGAGCATTGATTTTTGTTATAATGACACACTGAGAAGTTTGTTGTATGTTTTATTCTAATGGCTTCTATAAATGTTTTGCAACAGTTTAAAGACAAAAGTAATTTTGAGGATAGATCAAGCCATGTCAGAGGAACAGAAGAAACATGTTTGCTGTAGCAATACTCTTATGTTAGATTTTTTTTGTGGGTAAATAAGGTAAATAGCATGCCATTATGAATGAGTCTATACAATTGAATTAAAATTGGATATTTGCACAGACATGTACTGGTTGCTACAGGCCAGTTTGTTGAGCAAGCTAAATGGAAGAGGTGTGAGTAAATGTAGAAACATGTAAACACGCAATTTATTTTTTTTTTAATTACAGTTTTAGTTATTCTTGGGATATTGTAATGTATCAGTTATAGTGCCCACTATTGGTAAAATTTCATGAAATTTCCCATGCTTCTAAAGAATTTGGTAGTGATACAACTTGTCAAATTGTGTGAAGTTTGAACCTTTACCGCATAAGATATAGACTAGTGAAGAGCTAGATTTTTATACTGATGTTATTTAGGTGGTGCTTCTACACAAATGAGTTATAATGAGCTACGGTCATGTGGCTCCTAGAGGCCGACTTGCCATACAAATGTAACAGTTTTTGTCAAATTGTTTTTTGTCTATTGCCCAAAAAGTAATTTGTGTTTACTCCACTTCAACTGATATTAACACAAAGGGACACGCCCACTTAGGGACACAAACCTCTTATTCTGTATCAGCCATGTGGGGCTACTATCCCACCAAATTTCATGTGGATTGGGGAAGTCTGAGTGTATGATATTGTCTACCAAAAAATGGCAAAAAAAGAAAGAAAGAAAGAAAGAAAAGAAAAAAACATATGACCGCAGCGGCTGTCATAAATAAAAAATATTTCAGCACTGGGACAATGATGGACAGCATACAAATGTTTCTGTTTGGTACTTTTTCAGTACAGTTGAGGCAATAGTGTCTTTCAAAAAGTGGTGCGTTTTAACTGCATTAAACAAACCAAGCAGTATGACCAGCTACCGTTCAGTACATGTATTCAGAAACACTGCTTGACCTAAATGTGTCAAGGATGCCATTTCAGGTCATGTTAGCTCTACTGCATATTGCATTTTGTAATATCCATATCCAGCCATGCATCATATTCAGGCACCTAAAATGCATTTCCAATGTTAAAATTCAACAACAGTCACACAAGTACAACACTGATGGCAAAGTTAGGAAATTGCTTACAAAAAAGACAGTACTCAAGAAAATCTTATCTGCTTTATCACATCAGCGCTCTGAGAGAATCTTAAGGCATAGTGTGCTCTTACGATATTACTCCGCTGTAAAAGTTCACCAGAACCATACATTTCCAAGCCAGAGCGCTGCCTCAGCAAAGCTGCTTTCCCCACTGGATGATTCATTAAATAGTCTTTCTGGAAATAGCAACATATGCATGTGTAGTTACACAGCTTGCGGTTCCAGGTTCTCTATGAGCATGACCCAAAAATAAATGAAATCAATGCTAATGTGAATGTATGTGACTGGGGGCTTGTACTGGTCACCAGAGTAAATTGATTATTTCTTTGGTGCCGTCTGGCCTACCCTGATATGTAATAACTACCACATCTACAACCTCCACATGCACGAGCTCCTACAGTACCAACAACTGCCAGTACAGCAAATACACCTGCAGACAAAATGCATGTTTTGGATTATTTAAGGTTGTCTTGTTAAAATCTTGAGCCATGGAAAGCACAGCTGAAATAATTGAGGCAAAAGGAGAAGACCTTTCTCTCTCTCCCTCTCTTTCCCTCTCTCCACACATACACACACACACACACATACAGAGAGTTTCTGTAGTCTGTTTTATGTGTGACTCCAGGCAGATTATTTGGTATGAGAAACACATAGCAGACAGAGTTCCCTCTGCTCTGCTTTCCTCTCACATCGCTCCACAATGCTTGATGCCTGGGTGGGAGAGGCAGAGCCAGCTGGCTTCTTTAGAAACTGGGGAAGCACAAGCAGAAGCCCCAGAAGACAGTGATGACCATATACTGCCCAAACATACACACACATACACATAAACAAAAAAGTATGTGAACACCCCTTACACTTACTGAGTACAAACAAGTAACAGTTGAACAGGTAACAAGTAAAATGAAGCACATAGTCGTGCAATCTCCTTAGATAAACACTGGCATTCAGTCGTACTGAAGGGCTCAGTGAATTTCAGACACTGCACTATGGCTCAACCTTTGCCAAAAGTCAGTTTCTGCCCTGCTAGATCAGCTCCAGGTAACCGTAAATGTTATTATTGTGAAATAGAGTCTAAGAGCAACGACAGCTCAGCGATGAAGCAGTACACCAAGCACACCCATGGAGTGGTGAAGCACATAGCATATAAAATCACCTATCCTTTATTGCATCACTCACTACAGAGTTCCAAATATCCTCTTTAACCCTTAGAACTCAGAGTGTATCAGTAAACTCTGATTTCAGTAAATATAATCGGTGTAAAACAGTCTAGAAC
>JBBPCZ010000115.1:41684149-41696285 GCA_037974445.1 Brycinus macrolepidotus | reverse complement strand
CTTTCAGGATAGTCTCCGCCCACAAGTGGGTGGGGAAAACCCGCAGAGGGAGGGGGTCCGGAGAGCGGCCAAGCGGCTGAGCAGTGGTGCCCCGAGAGAAAGAGCAGCAAACAGCGAGCATGTTGGAGAACAAACACCGGTTCTAGACTGTTTTACACCATTTATATTTACTAAAATCAGATTTTACTGATACACTCTGAGTTCTAAAGGTTAAATTTGCTTGGCTTGATACTGAAATGAAATTGCACTGTAAGAAGGGAAGTGAAGCAGGTAGTGCAGGAGGTTAGGCAAACAGACAAACACACAATTAACATTTTTGCAAATAGAATAAGGGTCGGCCACTGAATTTGTGCTGACGTACAGCTAAGAGACTCAGCAGTGACTACCTCTATTATTACACTGTGTTTAGAAACCCTGTGTCTGCCGAGGAGGGCTTGCCAAGAGAGTATTGTTAACCATGGCCCCATGATGTTCAAGAGTCTGTCTTAGCTCTGGGCTACTGTCTACTGTTCCTCATTGAGCCCCTCCAAACACAATAGAAATGGGAATCGTTCTTGAGAGGCCTTGAATGGCACATCAGTCTTTGGACTGAATGCAGAGAACCAAACTACCATGTTTTTTTACATAGAAAATCTTTCCTGAATTTTTCTAATAATGTTCTCAGCAACCAGTGGCGATGTACAGAAGTCTCAACACCAAGCAGCAAACCTGGGACAAATACACAAATACAGGGATTTTTACCCAGAAAAGAATGAAGTTTTTCATGCCAAGAGAAGCTGACTGCTGAAGAGGTTTCTTTCTCTTTAAATGTTCAGAGTTCAAGGCCAGTGTGAGCCGAGGGGGGGCATTTCTGGAAGCTGGCCAAGTTCGTCAATCCAAGGCTGGCAAAGGCAAGTCTGTTTTGTATTTGCATGCCTCTCTATCATGTTCTTCTTCAGCCCTTTGGCCTGTTTCTGCTGTTTGAGTATCCTGTACAGCAAATGACCTCTTGTAAGTTTATAGTCCCTTCCAGTGACAATTCTTAATGAGCCAAAAGATTCTCGATAGACTGGACTGAACTAGACTGTGGGCAGAAATACACTCAAAAGACAAAGAGTGTATTTTGGCATACTCTACACAAAACACACACACACACATACACAAAGTTATACAATAAACATGCTCAATACCAAGTGAGCAAGCTCAGCTAACAATGCAACCATGACAAATTAAACAAGATGGCAATAAATGTCCATGAACCTCTAATCTCATCTTTTCCTTATATTTCTTATTATCTCTGATTTTTGTTGTTCACCCTGACACCTCATCAAATAATTTCTCAAACTCAAGGTTGCAAAAGAATCCGCAAAGCCTTGAGATCACCCATATTACAAGATACTTTATGATACATCAATCACCAACAATCACTGTTTAACAGTGAACTAATACTCTTAATCAAATTCCTATCGGACTATTCGTTCAGCACCATGAAGTGAATGTTGGCCTTTCTGATAGTAGATAAAAGGTGGTACACTCAACAACCACACATTTCAACTGCTTACAATCTTCACCTGCTATAATCATAGCAACGCTTTCAGCCGTAAGAATGTGATAATTGTTGTTATGACAAAAATATATATCTTTAAAAAAGAAAAAGAAAATGATTTTACACTTTTGGGAGTTTAAAAAAAAAAAATCACAGATGTGAGATGGAGATGATTAAACCAAAAATGTATTCAAGCCTCTAATGAATCAGTTTAGCATAATTAGGAAAGCAATAACACTAAATAAACATTAAACATGGAAATTAAACAGTAATTCTGAGCGTGAGATCCTTTCACATCAACTGAGGAAACGGAAATATTAAAGCGACGGTGTTGGGGGGATAAATGAACTTCTTTTGAGTCGCCGTTTCAAAGGCTGATCCTCTATATGAAGTTAAGTGGAAATGGGTATCTGATGGCTTATCCTTTCCACATTCAGCTCGCTCCTTGGGCGCATTACCTTTCTGTAATGTAGTCAGAGATATCCCATAAAATGATTTAAGGGTTATTCCGAGTCTATATTTGAGGCTCCACAGACTGGAGATTGTTGGCCTCCATCGACCTGTAAAATGAATTATGTTCCTTTTTTCCAGGTCTCCTGTGAAGCACATTGAGCCTGCTGTCCTCACCAATGGGACTATCTTTTCCTTTCGCCTTCTGATCTCAGGGAATTGTGATCAACAAGCCAGGTGAGAAAAATGGGCCAGGATCATGTCCATAGGATGTGGCCTTTGTGGAGGACAACTGTTTAGAGATGGAGGTCAGAGATTACCAGCCTGTTTATTGTTGGCTGAATAATAAATAATGACCATGAAAGATGGAGCATTCTAACTAGATCACGTTGGAGCCGCTTAAAAGAATAACTCAAAGTTGATTCCCAAATGGATGGCAAGTTTGCAGTCAGGGAAACACCTTCGCTCCTCTGAGTGAAAATTACCCCTCGAGGGAACTGGGAACTGACCTGTGTGGTACGATATTGTCCCAAGAACCACATCAGCATTTTTCAACCCTGAGATGCCACCTGAAGTGCCTGCACTGGGCGACCCAGAAAACAATGGAAGGAAGGAGCAGAAAACCAAAGGTAAACAGAGAAACGCACCCTCGCTAGGCTATTGTGATGGACAACAACTGTTCAGAACGCCAACTTAGACAAAGGTCAGAGATTACCAGACTGTTTATTGTTGGCTAAATAATAACTAATGACTATGAAAGACATTGGGCTGCTTAAAAGAATTAAGTGAAGTTGTTTCTCAAATGGACGGCAAGTTTGCTGTCAGGGAAACACCTTAGCTCCTCTGAGTGAGGATTACCCCTCGAGTGAACTCCCAGAGATGGGAATTGACCCATGTGGGATGATATTGTCCCAAGAAGCACAACAGTACTTTTCAGTCCTGCAGAGCCTCCGAGATGCCACCTAAAGCGCCTGCAATGTGCGACCCAGAAAACAACGGAAGGAAGGATCGGCAAACCAAAGGGAAGCGGAGAAACGCACCCTCGCTAGGCTATTGTGATGGAGGGGAAAAGCATGACACCATTTCTATTCAGGATATGTTCTCTTAGTTTGTTAATGAAGACTATTGGGACAGTGTGGTGGAAGACAGGGAAACAGAGACTTCTGAATATCAAAAACAAGAGCCATGCACTTAATTGGTATAGATTTCAAAGTGGGTGGGGTGGGACACAGGCGGCAGGCTTCTCAAGGCTGTTTGAATTTGTGCTTGTACTGTCATATGAGTGAAATATTAATTGGTTGAGAGTGAGCGAGGGCAGTTGGTACCAGTTGAGGCTGCTATCAGAACGGTTTTGGATCATGTGCGTGTCCAGGAGAGGGGGGAGCAGCGGGGACATCATATGCTTAAACAGCCGCATCATGCACCACTGCGGATGTAATTACAGGCTGATCAAGCTTGCCTGAACTGTAATTCAGCCTGTAAAGGTGGGTTCAAGCATAGCAAGCCTTCGTTTTCATGGCCGTTAGTACAACCCAGCAGCAACATTTACACAGCTCTTACTGAGTTCTGTGAACGCTGAGCAATTACGAGGGCTGCGCCCTGCTAAGAACCCTCTGTTTACTCTAAACAAGGTAATTGTGTACTTTATTGTTGACACATCTCTCTCCTTCCAAGTTTCCCCTTTATCCTCTCATACATTCAAATTCATTTAAACTCACTACATTCAGACATCTCCAATTTCTTCTATCCATCCCTATCACACTCCTCCTCATCGCTTCTGCCATAACACATCAAAGACTTATTGTTTCCTTCCCTTTCGGAAAGGGTTGCTCTTTTTTAATGCTAATCACTCCACTGTGGTTCTGAAGCACAGAGTAATGGCTTACGCAGGGCAATAAAAGTGATGAATTCATTACGAGAAACACGAAATTCGAAAAAGCCACAAAAAGCGAGATAATTGCGTTATTCGCTCATTAGGCCACTGGGTGTAGTGAAAACCGCAGCACCTATCCAGTCCAATTAGAAATCACATGTGCAGTCTCTCCCAGACACACACACTCAAACCACAGGGACAGAGAAGTAACTTGGGTCATGATGCAAAACTCTGATATACTACTTTGTCTGCGAATGTTTGGATTCCAATGAAATTCCCCATTTGACTCAAGAAGTAGTAAATATTCTCATTGCCAAATCTCTAACACCATGATAGTGGGTGATATACTGGCTGAAATTCTTCCTAATCTAACTTTTACACTGACACACTAAAAATAAGAGCAGATATGCAATGTACAAACAGTGTAAAACACACTAACGTTAGCTCCTTGAGCTAAGCAGCTTTCTACTTTCTCATCTCCCGCTGTGTTGCTAGTTGCAGTGTGAGGTGATGTTAGTCCTGGTTGTTGTTGAGAGTGAACATTAGAGAGAAATATGGAAAGCAGAAACATTGGTCTCTTGGGGTAATGATAGTTTTTAGCCTAGCAGCTCGCTAGCTGTGCATATGTCGCCTCTTACCTTGCTGCGGTGCTGCCTCCATCTGTCAGCTGCATCAGACAACGCTGCGGTCTCAGGGTCTGGTCCTTGCATTAAGCGGAGTATCCCTGGCTTAGCAGCTGCTACTGACAGCATGAATGGCTATAACATTTGTCAGATTCCAGCAGTGTCTGAGCATCAAAGATGTAAGCATGTGTATGGGGTGTATGACAAAACAAATTGAGAAATTCAGATGTTACATTGCATTACCCAATGCTTTTGGGGCATTTTAAAAACATGAAAATGCCAGTAACTCTTTACATTAAGTTAAAAATTATAAATGGACCAACAAAAATGAAAAAAAAAACATTCCATTTATTTTCAGGTTTTTCCCTTCACCTGTAAAGTCTTTTTCGAGATACAAGTTTCTGTTTCCCAAGGTGGAGCCTCCACAGATCGGACTAGTTTCTCCAGCACTTCCCACAAAGGCTCAATTGGACTGAGATCTGGGGAATTTAGAGGCTGAGTTGATACCTTGAGCTATTTGTCATGTTCCTCAAACAGTTCCTGAACAGTGTTTGCAGTGTGACAGGACTCATTATCCTGCTGAAAGAGGTCATTGCCTTTAGGGAGAACTGTTGCCATGAAGGGCTTAACTTAGTGTGCATTGATGTGTAGGTAGGTGGTCCATGTCAAAGTAATGTCCTCATGAATGCAGGATCCATGTTTCCCAGCAGATCATCACACAGAGCATCACACAGCCTCCCGCCTGCCCTTCTCTCCCCATGCATTTTAGTGAGCCTTGGAAGCCCATGACCCTGTCAACAGTTCACTTATTGTCCTTCCTTAGACCACTTAATATATATTATTTTAAAAGTAGAATGTTATAAATCTTAAGATTTAAATCTTAAGATTTATAAGTACATGTTGAGTAGTTCATTTAGAGTTAGTATCAGTATCTGTACCCTGTCACAGCCAATAATTGACAATGTGAAACTACATTACCCAAAGCTGTTGGGGTATTTTTTAAAAAAGAACTGACATTGAGTTAAAATTTCAAGATGAATGGACCAATAGAAATGAAAAAAAAATTCTATTGACATCCAAAGGTTTTTTTTCCCTTCTGTAAAGAAGTCTTTCTGGAGATACAAGTTTCTTTTTCCAAACAGGAATGTTGCAAGGTGGAGCCTCCATGGATGAGACTTTGTATCCATCTAAGATTTAGAATGGAAAAGTGGTATTGGTGCTAATTGTTGTTGCTCCTGTTACATGTATTTTATCTGTATTTTTTCCCGTTTGACAAATACACGATGTGTAATTAGACATAACAAGAGCCAGACCTCTAACAGCACAAATGAACTGCATTGTGGGCGTCACCTCACATAACTAAATTGTAAAAATTATTATATACTTATGAACTTATATACTCAAAGCAACATACTGTCTGTAGATGCTCAAAATATTTTACTACAGACACATGTTTATAAATTCATCTACTTTAAGTCTTCTCAAAGGTAACACAAGGGAGATGAACACAGAACTCTAGCAGGTTAATCTGCCGTAGCCACTGTTCAATAAAATCACTTTGGAATGCTTTGCCCACCTTCAGCTTTCAGCTGGAGCCCTGGAGATGCACTGTGTGTGGGCTACGAGCACAATGCTTCGAATTTACGAGTGAGTCTCCTGTTTGTGCTCTGAATGTACAAACAAGTTCTGCGTCAGCCTTTCGGATTTACGTACGAGTATCCGCTCAGCGCTCTGAATTTATGAACGGCCAGAGGGTCCTCCAGCCCTCCGAGAGGTAAAGCTCAACTCATTCATTTTCTTTAAACTCTTACTGTCTAATTACTTTCATTCTGTTTGTAGTTGTTTTAGCTTATTTTCATGTATTGTTGTTTAACTTGTTTTTCTGGATTCTCCGTTTTGATGTTTTATTAATTCCTTTTATCTCTAAATGTTTTATTCCAAGGTTTGACTTATTATTGTTTTACTAGCTGACTTATTTCTTTTTACATTGTAGTAGTTTTTAATTACTTTTTAGTTATGTTTTTCTCTGTCATCCTATTTTTTTATTTTTATTATTTTATCATTAATTCTTTTAATAAGTCTTTTACATTTATCATCCTGTTGTCAACCCCTGTAATACTCAGCTATACTAAGAGTTCTGCCTGAATGTAAACCTGATTTTAATTAACAAATGATGATGATAATGATGCAAATTGAGGAAAACAGGGAAGATATCAGCACTGCAATAATACATCTCATTATCACACTAATAATAATAAATAGATAAAATAGGATATACTTGTATAACTCACTTAAGCAGGAAGATTTCTTGCACCTAATTAACTTATATTTAGCCTGAAACATAGTTCACGTTTGATAATATAAGAAATTTATAAACAACTTAGCTGACTTCACTGTATTGAAGATATTACAGACATACTGTATGAGATCATGTAAAATTTATAACACTGCAAAAGTGCCTTCTTAAAATGTTGTGTTTGAAATTTCAATTTGGTTACCAAGTGCATCTACTGCCCTGAAGTGACCTACAGTTTCCAGAGCAACAACTAAAGAGAAATTGATGCCATTGCAATTAGCCAAAAATGCACAAAACACTTTGAATGTGAGGTTCAGGCCAAGATAGACACAAATACAAAGTAAAAGAGGCGGCAATATTTATTCCATAAATCAGCAGAATACAAAAAACGGATACTGGCAGAGCTCCAAAACCAAAGGCAGTCTGATTAGCAAACAATTCCAAATCATCAAACCAAAGAACTGAGTCCAAGAGTATAATCCAAAGTCTGAGTCCAGAAAGGCAAACTAAATCAGCCAACCAAACAAAAGAGGCGAGGAATCAAAGAAAGAGAGGCAGGGTAATTCAAGTCAAACTCAAAATGAACTTTATTGTCATCTCAGCTACATACATGCATACACTGAGACAAGCTGGTGTGATCATCCAGATTTTCCAGAGTATAAAGGGACACATAGAATATACATATATAAATAAACTATATAAACTATAAAATAGAAGTAAAAACTTGGTACAAGGATGTGCAATTTGGTGCAAGGTCATTTTTTAACATTCAAAAAATTATGCAAATGTTGCATCAGCAGTCAGGAGGAAAGCCACAAAATTGGAATGTAATTGCATGCTTTTATATTTACACAAGATAAATTGAATAACAGCATACAACAATCTCTCGGTATGCAGGGATAGTCCACAGCAACACTTCGCAAATCTGAATGCGGAAGTCTAAGGCATTCGTGTCCATTAACTAGAGTCATGTGAATTAGATCTACGCATTAGGAGTAGTTGTGGGGAAGAGGTTATTCTGAGGTTAATGTTCTGACGAGATATGACATCAGATCTGCTTTGAATATTGAACTTAATTAAAGGAGCTATTGTTAAGTCGTAACACAAGGCCGGTTTGAGGTACTGGTGACCACAAAGCAAAAAAATATCAACCATTTCCAGGACTGTGCCTGAGATGATCACAAGGATCAGTTCAAACTATTATCTGCTGCAGCCCTCAGGTCATTACAAATGACTACAATCCCAGCAGGAAGCTCAATACATGATAATGACTACTGTCCAGCACACCCACCTATAAAGAGCGCTCAGCAATTTACTACACTGACTCACCCATCAATAAAGTGCATACATTTTTCTTTGCTACAGTATCTTCACTCACATTCGCCTTCAGATCTCCCGGGTAGCATGAAGGAGGCTGTAACTCTATGTGTGAGAAAATACGCATGAATCCAGCAGGAGAGCAGGACTGAACAGTCAATATAGTGAACTACAGCGAACAGGCTGTCCAAATGACTCACGCAAGACCGAGCCAAGTAGTTCAGAGGCGGTGGCTGATGTTATGTAGGCCAGCAGTTAAATATGAGGTGCTCCACCAACTGATACTGCTCCTGGATTAACCTAAATTCACTCAAAAGTCTTAAACTGTTTGCCCCAGATAGGAGTGACTCATCTGAACACATCACACAATCACATTGTTCATATTTCAGTATCTTAATTAAAAAATATCACCAGACACATACACTGTGTTCACAAAAAAGGTACAGATGAGAAGAAACACCTGTAGCTACTGACATAAAACACTGTTTATAATCATTTTAAGTTAAATGCTTCAATTTAAAACAATGATATACAAATTGAAGTTTGCAATAGGCAAATGCTGAATGTATACTTAGTGTTTTAAGGTCGAACTTTATGTAATTTAATCAGTCACAACATTAAATCCACAAGAGGCTGAGCTTGCTGCTATACTCCCTGTTACTACATGACTGTGTGGCTCAATACAGCGCCAACACCATCATAACCAGCATTATGGGTCTGATCACCAACAATGATGAGAATCAGAATAATAATCAGAAAACCTTATTGATCACAGAGGAAACTGCTTGTGTTACAACTGCACAGACACACAGAGATACGGAGACAAGAACAATGTAACTTTATATTATATTTTAACAAACTGTGTCCACAAAGTTGGAAGCATGGCATTGTCCAAAATGTCTTGGTATGCTGAAGCATTAAGATTGTCCTTCACTGGAAGTAAGAGGCCACCTTTGTCAGAATAATATAATATAACGTAAAACTCTCCAGAAGATACTCTGAAAAACTCTGTGCTATATACATTGTGTTAAATACACAAATTGCTATGGTCAGTAAGAGAGGTGTTTGGACAACAACCTGTCTCTTAATCGCAGTAAAACTAAGGAGCTGTATGTACACTATATGGACGAAAGTTTTGGGATGCACCTCTTAATTATTTAATTCGGGTGGCCTCTTACTTCCAGTGAAGGACAATCTTAATGCTTCAGCATATCAAGACATTTTGGACAACGCCACAGTTTAGGGAAGAACCTTTTCTATTCCAGCATGACTGTGCTCCAGTGCACAAAGCAAGCTCTATAAAGACATGGCTGGAGGAGTTCAGTGTGGAAGAACTTGACTGGCCGCACAGAGCCATGACCTCAACCCCATCCAGCACCTTTGGGATGAACTGGAATGGAGATTACGAGCCAGGATTTCTCATCCAACAACAGTGCCTAACCTCATAAATGCTCTACAGACTGAATGTCCATATAGTGTATGTGTACATAATGTATGCATTGTATTGTAATGTTAATTGTGTCTCTTGGTAATTGTAGTTTGTGGAGAAGCATTCAAGTCCAAATTTCATTGTACACTGTCCTTTGTACATATAACAATAAAACTTGAAGTGAAGTGAAGATTATTCACTATCTCATTACAATGCCACCTGTCAAAGGGTGAAATATTTAGGATATATATTAGGCAGTAAGTGAACAGTCAGTTCTTGCAATGTGTTGGAGGCAGTAACAATGGGTAAGTGTAAGGATCTGAGTGGCTTTGACAGTTGTGATGGCTGGAAGTCTGGGTCAGAGCATCCACAAAACAGGAGGTCTTTAGGAGTGTTCCCAGTTTGCAGTTGTAGGTATATTCCAAAAGTGGTCCAAGGAAGGACAAGCAGTGAATAGTACTCTCACTTGAACTATTGCTCTACTTTTTTGTTTCACTGTGCTTTACCACTGAGTCAAATTCAGGAAAGCAATTCTGATTTCTTTTACATCACGCGCTGTGTGTGCATCTCCTACTAACGTCTTGGTGCCAGATACCACAGCACACCTTCAGAGGTCTTGAGGAGTCCATGCCTCAACATGTCAGGGCTATTTAGGAGGCGTATATACGTATGTATAAATATTTTGCTTGGTTTGGTTGTCTCTGTGTCTATGTGTGTTTCTACCAGGTGCGCTGTTTCCTCCTTCAGTCCAAAGAAATGCACTCCAGTTGAGGTGTGGGTTTGTGCAAAAGTGTGTTTGTCTCTGGGTCTGCCCAGCAGTTGACTGGCGATTTGTCCAGGGTGTTTCTCTGCCTTTTGACCAATAACAGGTGGGATGAGTCCTACACCCCCTCGTGACCCTGGTTAAGATAAGCAGCTCAGAGAAAGGATGGATGGATGGATGGATGGATGGGTTTTTTGGTTTACATCCTGTTTAAAAGTAGCAAATACACATGGATGAAATTTCTAACCAGGTGCATCAAGTAACTCAAGAAATCATTGCAGCCCATTCATCCTCTCTTGTTTCAAGCTGGGATTATTTACTTCCAAGCTTTGTGAGTCCCGAGGAGCAACCACAAAGGTTCATACAAATTCCCTGGTTTCATTGAACCAAACAGCTTCACAAAGCCCTTTCCTTTCCATCCAGAAAGGCCACTGTTCCCACTGAGATACCTCAACTTGTTTATCTGAAGGCAGTCTATCAGTCAGAGCATCAGCCCAGAAGAGGCAACCTTGTCGAACTGAGGTTACGTGGTTTCCAGGTTTCTGTAAGAAAGCTAAAAGTTTGTAGAGTGAGGTTAGTTTCCAGTTTACTATGGAGTTTCAAGCTATCGATCGCTGCTGTCCACTGGAGATCATCTGCTAGATTAAAGGAGGCAAGCAAAGAAACTTTTACAACATTATTCAGACCATTCTAATTGGTTCCAAAAACATCTAGCGCCAAAAGAAACCTGTGGGAATGTTTAAATCCAAATTGATTGCACTTGTGTCCGACTGGCACTGGCTGCCCTGCCTAAAATACTGCCTCATTGTATGAAAACAATCATGAACAGTGTGACCTTAGTGAGACCATTCTGCATATGTCTTAACTCTGAATGCAGAGTTGCTCTTTCAAAAAGGCTGGAGTTCTGTAACCATCGTCTAATCAGTTAATCCACCAGCAGCATCCCGTCACATTCCTTAGGGGTGGATTCTCAATCACAGACCCAGCGCAATATAAAGAACTGATGTAACACAGGCTTAATTTGGGACGTGACTGGAAAGCAGCACGACCTGAAGATCTGTCAGACAATCTTCTCCAAACCAACCCTTCAAAAGTCGCAAATAACTCAACCACCCAAAATTAGGCAGATAAAAGTGAGATGGTAAATATCATGTCCTTCATAAATTTCTTTTTTTTTTAAAACGGTGGTGTAAATGAGTTTGGCACTCTCTTACCTTGAATATTTTTCCCCCCTCAGAGTCTCATTCACCATCGAGCTCTTTGAAGATCAGGTGAGGAAGCTGTGGGGCTGTTTAAGATGCAGCGCTTGCCTCCGGTTTGTCTGTGTGTCTGACGTCCTGTTTGCTTTTAACTCCACCAGCCTGAGGACACAAAACGTAGACCTTCACATTTTACAGCAATAATCCAATGGGATCAGGTTTACCAATTTCTCAGGAACAGAGGAAGGAGACTGCCCGTATTCTCACTCATCTCTGCCTGTTATCTCGGGGCTTATTCAACAGCATTTGCCCTGTTAGGAACTAAGAATATTAGCTGAAGAGGAACAGGCATGACTGATGGGGTGACAAAAATGGAAAACTAGATGCTGCAAACAAAAGCATCTGATTCACATGCTACAAGCTTGGGCCATTTTCAAGGATTTCAGTATTTAATGCAATTTAATCATGATTTAATCTGAGCTACACCATATGGACAAATGTATTAGGATCCATGACCATTACTCCTACAGGGACTTTAATGACAGTGCATTTAAATTCATAGACATTAATATGGAGTTGGTTCACCTTTGCAGCTCTAACAGCTTCCACTCTTCTTGGAAGGCTTTCCACAAGATTTTGGAGTTTCTGTGGGAATTTGTGC
>JBBPCZ010000115.1:41656522-41679357 GCA_037974445.1 Brycinus macrolepidotus | reverse complement strand
GGACTTAAGTTAGATGGTCTTTGTTCTGCTTGAATGATTCATACGTAGGTCACTGTGTGTCTTAACAAACAAAAACAGTCCTCTGAAACTGGTCAGCTTCAGGGACTGGACTGGAAATGAGAGTCTTTGAAAGTACTTCAGGAAGTCTGGAGAACTGTTCCTCAAAACTACATTAAACATTTCTTGACATTTTGCTCTTTGGAAGCAAAATATGAAGAAATGAAGGGTGACTCAACACTTTTGCGCAGTATTGCATATGAGAGTAAGATTTAAACTTACCAAGCATTTAAAAAATTCAACAAAAAATGGTTTGTGCTTGAAGCACAAACGTGCAGTCGATACAATAAGAAAACCTATAGTGACCTTCACAGGACTGTTGTTGTTTGACAGAAAAACAGAGCATTTCAAAACACGTAGCATTAAAAGCATTTCAGAGTTATAGAGCCCAAGGTCTCCTGGAGGCATTCCGGTTCTCAGCAGCACAAGAAATGAATGACACTCATAATTACGAGCTCGCTGTAGTGTTAGCTGGAGCATATGTGCTTGCCAAGTTTGCAGTGATGACAAAATAAGAACACCTACGGTATCTTTATGTCGCGAAAGCAAACCAATTAGCTGCTGTTGATTCATCATCACTGAAAGCAGCCGTAGCTGCATTGTTGGGCACATGTTTCAGGAAGGATGGAGACAAGGAGAGGACAACAGCACTGGGAATAGCTGAAGGTGTGCTGTCTCTCAGTCTTCTTGGTGATGAGTTCGGTTATTATCACTTATTATCACTTTCATTTAACTTGCCAATCATCTGTGATAGACTACCAGTCAAAAGTTTTTGAACACAGGTTTTGTACCACTTATACTTTTATTTCAGAAACTGCAGATTTGTATTCTTCTCAAGCATTGAAAATTTGTTGGCATTTAAAAGAAAATGTGTCAAATAAAACAAGTTCTGGGGCCCCACGGTGGCACAGTGGGTCGCACTGTTGCCTCACACCTCCAGGGTTGGGGGTTCGAGTCCTGGTCTTGTGTGTGTGGAGTCTGCATGTCCTCCTCGTGGTGGCGTGGGTTTCCTCCTGTGTCTCTGGTTTCTCCCACAGTCCAAAGACATGCGCGTCAGGAGAATTGGGGATTCTAAATTGACCGTAGGGGTGAGTGAATGGTATGTTTGTGTGTGTGTGTGTGTGTGTGTGTGTGTGTGCCCCCTGCGGTGGGCTGGTGCCCTGCCCAGGGTGAGTCCCTCCCTCGCGCCCGTAGACCCCGGGATAGGCTCCGGGTACCCACGACCCTAGTAAGGATTAAGCGGTTACAGAAGATGAATGAATGAAAACAAGTTTCTTTATAAGATGGGGTAGGGATGAATAAAAAATATGACATTTTCTGGTTAATTAAGGAACTCAGATGGTGAACATGCTGTAAATTTATTTGTTAGCAAAGAATATTGAGTGTATTTTTCGTAAATATTCAGACATGCAAATGTAGAGAATCTCAGTGTATGCCAAAACTTTTGACAGGTAGTGTATGTGAACAGAACAGACAGACTTGGGCTGCCCACATCACTTTAGAATATATCATCACTGCTGGGAGATAACTTACAAAAATCTCCTAAATTATAATTTTAAATGAGAAAAGAAAAACAATTTTCCCCCCTAATGAAAGTCATTGGGATTTTTTCCAAGCAATTCTAGACCATTTCTGTTGGTACATTCATCGCGAAATTGAAACACATTACAATGGGTGATCTCATTTTCCAATTCTGTTAAAAAAAATGTAGATTTTGGATATACTGGATTGATCCGAGCCCTGTATTTGTTTTCTTTTCTTTTTCAATACGTTATTTAACCACTAATTCATTGTGATCACAAATAATCATCATTCAAGATGTATATTTAACCTAAATTAGCTGAATCCCTGTCAGTACTAAGAATGCCAGTCTCTTTTGGGAACCCAGTGGCAGTACCCAGACACAAAAATGACAAAATCTAGTCAAAAAAATGAACTGCGAACATGTATTTCTTTGTTTATAACTACATTGTTGGTTACAAATAAATCCTGATGGGTTCGTTTGCATATCTGAATCTGCATTCAGTGAATGATTTCAGTTTTAGTCCATTCACGAAAGACTGTTTGTAACTTATTTACTGAACCGGAGTTAATGCCACTCACAGTCATGAATTAAACGCTCTCGTAAGGATGGTTGATTGTACAAATATTATTATCGCCATATGAATTAAAGAGCTATGAGCAAGAACTAATAGAGTCCGTTTAAATGTGGAGGCAAAGTGTTAGAGCCGCCAACTCCAGACTCCTCTGTCTCTGACACCTCCCATAGTGAGGGTCATTTCCCAAACATGGTTACATTCTCCCCTCTCTCTCTCTCCTTCTCGACTCTTCCACAGTGAACCAGAGATGCCAGTAATGAAACAGATACTCTACACTCACAGTGTTGACTTTGATTCAGCAGGCTGAGAGCTCCCCAATGAAGGCTCCACAAACTATTCACTTCAATCCCCAGCAGCCATTTCCAACCTATCAGTAGCCATTACCTTCCACTGCTCTGAAGGGTCAAGGACAAGGGAAAGGAACACTGCTTGTTTATTCCATCAATGTAAACAGGGGAACAGAAAGGTTTGCAGCAATGATCGTCCCTATAGTTCACAACCTAAGAAAAAACACCTTTGAAAAATGTTCAGCTGAGCTCACGGCGCCGCCCAAATCACCCTAATCGCCGTCTGACAGAACGTTCAACCCTGCGAGATGCCACCGCAGGACCCCCGCCGTCTTTACTTCACACTCTGAAAAGGTGTTCTTCAGTAAAGGAAATGACAACACACAGCTTTGACAGCCATTTGAATGTCTGAATGTTCTTTGCTTTTCAGAAAACAATTTCTCATAAAAAAAAAAATAAAGAAAAATTAAGAAAAGAAGCTTTTTAAAAAGGTTATTAAACAGTCTGCTTAACATTGTTCTACATAGCACCAAATAGGGGTTCTAATATAGAATATAGTATCGTTCAGGTACTATAGAACCTATTTTGTGTCAGCTTTTTCTCTGCTTCATAGTTGTTTGTGTCGTGGAGAATTGGAGCGAGCCTAAGTCTGAAACTTTTTCTAAGTCAAGAAATCAAACGGAGTCAGAGAAGTGCAGCTTGCTGTTCACTGAAGAATAAAGCAGCCTCGTGGTCCAGCTGAGGATCCTCTCCTCAGCTGGATTCGAGCTGGGTATTTTATAGGCATAAGAAAGCATTGATCCTTCCCACCTCATTCCACCAATCAGTTTCAATTACATCATTGTATTCCACCAATAATTAAAAGTTCGGTTATCACTAATTAATTATGCGAACCCACGTGTAACCATTATGTCATAACTGGGTATGTCCCATGTTCACGCGTACGGTGCATGGGCAGCTTATGTCCAGTTCAGTTCAACGAGTTCATCTTGGCACTTTTTATTACAAAGTCATTTAATCTTCAAGGACATGTAGTGTCTGCGAACTCTTAGTAGTCGCCAATGAAATCTTCAGGACATACACTTATCTACGAACTGGACGTCACTGAGACACAGGTGTTGTAGTGTATCTGGGTTTTCCCAGGGCTAAATGGGCCGTATAGGTCTGAGTTCTCACGAACACGTGCAATGATACATCTTCGCTTATCTTCGCTTGAGTGCAGGTGTTCAATCTGAAACTGGGGCCTTTGTGAGAGTGTATTCTTACAGAGGGCTGAGGGAGATTTGAGCCTTGTGTAGTGTGTGTTTAATTCTCCATTATATGAACATTTACCATGTATTTCTACATTGTCAATCACTGTCAATCCGTAAATGCCCCTTCATTTGCAGGCTGATCATCTTTCTGATGCCTCCAGCATGATAACCATGCTGTCAGTAACCTTCACCTACAGTTCTGTCAGACCAAACATCATTTAATGAACATGTGGATAAACACAATGTCAGAACATGCACAGGTGGCGTACAAAATATCACATCACATAAAACATCACATAAACTACTCATAATGACTGGAAATTTTATAAGAAGCATCTACCACACTTTGCAAGTGTACAGATACTGACTATCGCATTGCCCAAGTCAAGTCAAATAAAGTCAAGTAGGTTTATTGTCATTTCACCCATATACACAGTACACAGTGAAATGAAACAACATTCCTCCAGGACCACAACATTCCTCCAGGACCACAATGTTCCTCCAGGATCATAGTGTAAACACAACCACAACCAACAAAACAATGGCAAAAGACAACTATTAGTGCAGTTGATGATTGAATGAATACAGTATAATGACAGATACTGCAAAGTGGAGGAATTAGGTTTGCAATAATGCAGAATGGAGGTAGACAGCAATAAATAATAATTGTACAAATAATAGCAGCAGCAGGAAAGAGAATGCGCAGTGTATAATAAATAGCGGGTGTTTACAGTAGCAGTTAGGTTATAAGTTGTTTAAGGCAGAACACTGTGTGTATATGAATTGTGTAAAGGAGAGGAAGAAGTTCAGTTCAGTGATGTGCTTTTCTGTGTGTGTGTGTGTGTGTGTGTGTGTGTGTGTGTGTGTGTGTGTGTGTGTGTGGAGGGGGGTGTTCAATATATGATTCAGTTCAGTTCAGAATTGACCATCTCTCACCTATCCGTTGGAAATCGAAAACCATACACCCTTAAAGAAGGATTCCTCAAGCATTCTATAGTATGCTACTGAAAGAACCATTTGGATGCTTCAGTGGTTCTTTTCATGTGAAAGGGTTTGTTTCCATAATGGAAGACTTTAAAGAGTATGTACTTTCAAAAATGGCTCTATATAGCGCCAAAATGCTGCTACAAGTCAAAAAGGTTTTCTTTTACCTTTTGCTAAGAGTATAGGGCCACCACTGGCCAGGTATTATATTGATGGTGGACCATTCTCAGTCCAGTAGTGATACCACTGTGGTAGAGTTGAGGGAGCATGTGTTGTGTTGGTAGAAAAAAACTGTGGTTTTAGCAACTCAGTGTCACAGCTGGGTTGACAAAAGTTCACCAACCAAAAGGATGCAGCTGTCCTGTGTTCAGAAACTGACCACTGATGAAGAGCTAGATAATGATGTCCACAAACTGTGCATGGAAAAAGATTAACTATAGTCTCTAACTGTACACCAGGAAAGTATGTTTGTACAATAATGAAGAATGTTGGGCTGAGAATAAATCCACCACCCAAATAACATCTGCTCACTGGTGGTCTTATGGTGGTCCTTTGCCAGTCGTTAACTGGGTAGAAGTTGGCTAATAAACTGTGGCAACAGGTGGGCTGCAGTCAGTAACTATAAACCTACATAAGATAGGTGTTTCTGATAAAACAGCCAGTAGGTTTGAGTATTTCATGTAGTATTTTTTGTTATTCTGTTTATGAATTATGAAAAATGTCTCACATCAGCAATTTTCTGTCTCTACAATTATATTAATAAAAAACAATCCTGAACATCTTTTTACTTGTCTGTAATTGGATTGTGTTTGATAGATATGGCCATATGGCAAACACATAAAACTGAAAAAGATGTGAAACTCATAACTTAATGGCTTAAGCACTATTATACTGCAAATGAAAATGTTCAGATCTCATTGGAGTTGGACGACTGCAGTGACAGCTCTCACGCCATGCCATCTTCACCTCATTCCGGATCTCTGATTAAATGATTATGAATGCACTTGCACTTGCCCTTGCGTTTGAAGTTTTATTTACTGTTTGGTCTTGCCATAGTGGGGAAAAAAAATCCTTTCCAAATTCAAGAGCAGTCAAGAGCGAGACAAAGGAAAGATGGGGAGTGTACTAGTAGTAGCCCCATGAAGGAGATGCCTGAGGGCATTTCAGAGGACTCCTCCAACTTCAAAGTCTCTGCTCTTCCATGAGAAAGGCCATAGGGGATTTGCCATCAATTTTAGATGATAAAGAGAGAAAGGAGGGTGGGGGCAGCTGAACGCACAACAGAATAAAAACCATGACCCGTGTCAGGATTAACATTGTGCTTGTATGAGCTCCAAAAGCAAAGCATGTGGCATGCAGAGTGCTTTATGCAGGCTTTCCTACTTCATCTAACAGAATAACATACAGGCCCTGGTATATAAACTCATCCACCCTCTGCCATATAACACAACCCTCAGGCACTAGTTCACACACATAAAGGCAGTGTTTAGAGAGCAGGGCTGCCTACAATCAAACTCATTCTTCTTCCTTGGCTGATTGTTTTTCATGCTTACAGATGTTATCATAATGGGACCTAACATTCATATTCTGATGAGATTTTTCTTTTGCAGTGTGCAGGGAAAACATTTGATATGCATCAGAAGTTCAAAAAATGACCCCATGTCAACTGGACTAAAGAAACCAAACAGCATCACAGCCTCTGGCCTGTTCTTGACAGCACAACAATGACAAGCACAGTAGATTCTTAGACCCACATTATACTGCAATTCCAATCTCACAATGTGATTACCATAGCAATAGCAGTTACTAGGGAAGGTCATGTGTAATCGACTACCAGGTTACCTACCTAACATCCTATTCATCTTGCAAAATACTACTTAAAACCTGACTGTGTGGCTTGTTGCATAAAATCCCTAATAAATATCTCATGAGAATGTCTGAGTTGTAACTGAATCTACGGGGTTAGGTTTACGCTAAAGGCTACCCATCCTATTGCCAGAGAATCTGCTGGGTTCATCGCTCAGCATGGCCAAGAACTGTTTACTTTGACAAGAAACATACAAAACGACTAATAACAAGCCAGTGGATTTGCGTGGTTCAAAGGGGCAGGCCATTTACAGTAGTGCTACAACAAAAAGAGACCCACAGGAAACACACTTGTATGGTAAGCATGCAGGTTTGTCCTGTATACTGACTTTAAAGACATGATTCCATGAACATTAATTTTCTTCACATCAGCAATTACTTGCTTTGAAAGGCTCACTCCTGACACAGTATGCAGGGACGGTGACTAGCTTGCATTTTGGTTGATTATGTCTCATGTGTCTTAATTCGTTTTGTTTTATTAATTACATATTTTATTCAATTGTTTATTAGATTCATTTCTGAATTATATGTTTATTTTGAAATGGAAAATTCAATAGTTAAATTAATTACTTTTTATTTAGTTTTTTTGCTGATTTGATATGTTCCTATGTTTTATCTTTTTAGGCTTATTACTCTTCTCAGTGCCTTTTTCTTTGTTCTAATGCTCTACTACATTGTAAACGAGGGACACAGTCACAGTACTTCAAGTTTAAAAAAAAGACAAATTGATTGATTGATTGATTGATTTGATGGTCGGTTTGTTGGTTGATTGAATGAGTGTGTGATTCTTTTATAAATCACAAGTTATTTACAACAACAAAATACATATACTAAGAAAGCCATCAATAATTAAACACAAACAAACATAAACCTGCATGTAATCTGGAACTGCGCCAAAGGATGACACTGTAATGACAGATATTCAGGACACAAGAGGTCACCTGCCAGCACCATTTAGACGCAGCTTTTAATCTTTTCCCCACTCAGCTGACACAGAGCTCAATGGAAACCTACTTAGGAAGGCAGGACGTGGTTCTGATTGCTGCGGAGTGGCCACCGGTCGCCGATGAAGTTCAGAGCTCATTTAACAAAGTTGGAGACCTTTTCACCTCGCCACAGCATCGGGTTCAGGATGACAAATGAGCTCCAGAAAGCGGCGCATTTCCCTGCTACAGCAGCCTCCATCCCCCTTCCTTACACAGCCATTTACTGCCAACCTGCCTGCCTGCACAACAATGCCGGCTTCATACAAAGACCTTCATAAATAACAATCTCATCACATTTTCAGAGATTTCCCACAAAATGATGGTGAAAATTACAGGACTGAAGATGCAGGCAACAAAGAAAGTGTAACATACTTCTGGAACATAATAATATAAGTTGTGAAGGCTGTCTCATGGTCATTTGGCAGTCAATCAGGTGGTAATATAGTAGGTCATATCTGTAATTTACAGTGGTCATTAAACACAATGTTGTGCAAATGGTTTGTATACACAGTTTAATCCTATCTCCAATAAATAGCGAACCTGAAACAAAATACTGGGCCTTTTCCAGATGCAACATTAGTGCAAACAGTATTAATGCAGTTCCAGTCAGATTCCAGTCAGGTATTATCCATAATGTTCAAGAATGAACCAGACTGAGGTCAGAATCCATTAAATTCACATTAACATTTGGCTGAATCAAATCATAGCCTTTAGAGGTATTTTTCTTTTGACGTTCATCTTATGAAGGCAGTGTAAGCCAAAAAGTCAAGGTGATTTTAATAAAAAGTAAATAAAGACATTGTAGAAATGTAGTCTACAAACTAATCAAATGCCAGTCTTTTCATTGTTTATTAGCAGACATTTTCTAAATTTCTATATTTTTTTTTTCTGTCATCAGCTTCTGCATTTGCAGTATTCTAATATTATAAGTGCAGAGAAGGAATTAAAAATACACATTTTTATACAAATGTTTATTACTGAGAATTAAGCCAAGTTAACACCTCTTTTTGTCTGGCAAATTAACTACACCCTTTAAGAAATGGGTATTTAATAATACTTTTGTAAATGCAACAGTTTTATAACCATGGCAACTGAATAAAACACATTTCAATGTTTAAATTGTTTTTAACATAGTTAATTTTTCCTCAATGATGGAGCAACTTAAAAAAAAAAATTGCCAATCTCACAAATCAAAGAAGGTTCTATGAGTGCTATATAGAACCCTTTTTGCTAAGAACATACACTTCTGCTGCTTTGAGAATATGTTATAGCATCTGTTTTCACCATGTCTAACACAGAGATTGATTACAGATTTGGTAACTGAATCTGAACCCAATAAAAGGGCAGATTCTGCCTGGACTGAAATAGTCATTTTTGCATGTTTAGTGTCATTGTATGTGTGAGCAAATGCATTCCCCATCAGCAAACCTACAGCATGCCCATAATGGAACATTTGGTGTTTCCAGATTTCCAGTTCTAGGCCATACATGTCTCAGATTCCACACAGGGATCGACAGGTTGCACATTTATAAATCAATTCCGCCTGTATTAATAACAGCCATATAAGTAAACTCCTTGATCTCTCTATGATGTGATATTTTATGTAGGCCTCCTATTTGCTCCTTGCATTACGGATGCCTGTCTGATGCCTTTGCTTAAGTCAAAGTGTGTGATTGTGCAGGGACTAAAGGAATCCCCCAAGCAATTTGTTGTAGGGTTGGAATAGTCTAATGAATAGGCCGAGTCAATTAGACAGGGGCTGTTTTTCTTTGTCGTGCTTATTTGTCTTGGCACTCTAAGTGCACATCTTGTCATCCAATATTATTAAGAAAAAACAACTGGGGAAAAATAAAGCATAAATAAGCATAGGAGAAATCACTGACACCGACACCACACTCCATTATTCTGTCCCTTCTGCCGGGCTATCATCTCCCCACGCATTCTCGTAATTAATGTTAATCTAGTCAGAGGCCACAGAGTAATCAGAGCTCCAGGGAGTGGACATCACTTGACTATCTAACCTTCACAGCGCCAGTCTGCACCTATTTTTTCTGGGACACTGAATGCCAAAGATAAAATCACCCCTGATAACCCATGTAGCCAAACATGGTACGTGGTTTCGGCGCCCCTCAAATGACGTCAAAGCTTCCCTGTTTCCAGACCTCACTCTCCATTCATTGTACAACTGTTTTACTTTTAAAGATAGATTTACAGAACATGTCCCCACTAGCATTTGTTGTACTTTTCCCTCTGTTCTTTTATTTCATACCCATTAATTTCCCTTACTTTAGCCACATAAACCTCTGCCATGTCCCTGTGTCTTGAATGTTTATGTTGCTGTTTACTTTTGCCATGTGTCCCTGTTTCATGTGATTTTGTCTTTGTTTTGGTCTTAGTCTCTGCCTTAGCCCTGCCCCTTTGTTATCTGGTTCACCTGTGTCTTGTCCTTGCCTCCTCCCCTGCCCAGGTATTCCCATTGTCTATTCAATGTATAGTACTGTGTGAAAGTCTTGAGCTACCCCTCGTTTCTTCATATTTTGCTTCCAAAGATCCAGACTTTCTTGTACTTTTAATGTACTCTTGAGGAACAGTTCTCCAGGCTTCCTGAAGGACTTTCAAAAACTCTGTCTTTCAGTCCAGTCCCTGGACCTTTGCAAAAAACACACAGTGACCTACATATGAATCATTCAAAAAGACCATCTAACTGAAGTCCTGAACCAGTGAAGAAACAGATGCAGATGATTCCAGATGATCAGGAGGTGATCAGTATACTGGTGGTGCTGAATGCTGAGTGGCTGGAATTCCTTTATCTAGGCTCCTTGTATCTTTAGGCACTTTGCAGTAAAACATTTGTTCCCATTTCTTTCATTTAATCTAATCAATATGACAAAGATAAGACAGATAAGGTGATTCAAAGAAAGAAAGAAAAATATAAAGAAATGGGGGTGGCTAAAGACATCTGCACAGGAATAGATATGCCCCCTTGTGTCTCAGTTAGTTGGTGTGGAATCTCTGTGAGTGCTGCTAGTTGTCTTCCCCCGTTTGTGTCTTTGATAACTACCATTTCTGTCTTGAAGTTAAATTTATGTTAGCGTTTTGCTTTGTTTATTAAACCTTTGGACTGACAAATACATTCTGATTCCAAACCAGTCATTACACACGGCAAGTTTCCACCCACTAGCTAGGTCTCCTTGTATCACATGACTCTACCCAGAATGGCAACATCTAGTACATTTTCTCTGCCAATGCTACATCACTGGACAGCTCAACACACTTGAAAGAAAACGCTAACAGACACCTGCACTGGCTCGAACTGTGCTGAGTAATGCGGGAGAAGGAGGACCATCCAACTCATCCAGAGAGAGCAAAGCCAATTATGCTCTCTTGGATGTCCAGCCACAATCTCCTTGCAACAGGGCTGACACTTTATGGACAATATCCATTCATTTTTATCACACATTTCAGTTTACCAAGCATCCAAATTCAAACTGAAAAGAGTCACTCATAGCTCATGGAAACAAGCAGAGAACTTGTCAAAACTGCAAGGGCATAATCAGTATATTCTTTCTCTGCATTTAACCCATTTAACCCATTCACCAAGTGAAGCAGTGGGGTGCCACCAATGAGGGGCGCCCAGGGAACTGGATATAAATGGGACTTATACATACACACACACACACACACACACACTAAATGAAAATGCAATGTGTTTGGGTTTAGTATAACAAATTGAAAGCAAGAACTCTCAACATATAACGGAATACATATATATGTTGGATTACTTCATCAAGCTGTAGTTTTTAAACCCCAAGTCTTGTTGCTTGCGTTTATTTGCAATGACATTAAGGTTAGTGCTGTCAGTCTCCCGCCCTGACTGTGTGTACAGGCCCACATTTCCTATTCACTGGCACTGAGCTCTGCTGACACTGCAGGGATCAGGTGGGGTGACAGACCCAACCAAGGTCACAGAATCAGCCCTTAATTGCAGCTGACAGCACTAACCTTATGTTTGTCGTGTTCTTTTGGAGGTGAATTAATTATGTGACTTACAAATAATTAAAAATGCGCACAAACAGCACAAGACGGAGTCTCGCAAAAGCTAAGAACATGCGGCGGTGTTGTAAGAGGTCCCTTTTAATTTAGGTGAAGATTTGAGAGGGAGGATCATTTTAGAACCATCTGGATCTCGGGATCTCGAGGGGACAGAGATGTAGAACACGAGCGTTCCACCTATCATGTACTTTTAGTTAGATCTTGAACTACAGTGACCTGGTGGTGAGGGAAAGGAAGCTTTTGTGTGAGGTTGTGTGTGTGTGTGTATGAGTGTGTGTGTGTGTGTGTTGGCCTTGTGCTGAGTGCCATTCTCAAAGCAATTTCTTGGAGCAGGAGTGCCTCCACATAGGGATCAGTGTGTGGATGATTACCTCTGCTTCCTTCCACAATAGAGAGCTGTGCGGGCGCTGTTTGTTTGGACCCTCAATCTGCCGTGTTTCCCTGCGTACAAGAGCATCCAGACGAAGTGCCGCTGCTGCAGCATTACGAATGCTAATTATTGCCATTTAAGGACCTTCTGGGGTGAGAACAGTGCCCTTGCCCGAGTGGAAAGCTAATTAGAGGTTAAAGGACAAATTTCCCGCTGCCTCTAATCACATGTTCCCGCATGACACCATAGAAACGTCAAGAGGTTTCAGAAGCAGCTGAGAATTTTCAGCCTTTAAGATAAATGCAAAAAACATTACTGCTGCTTTTTAACCCACTCTGCTCTATTAATAATGTGATTTTTTATTCATATGTTGTTTCAGTGATGCTTTTTTATTTTGTTGGTGCCCTAAGCTTTATTTTTGATCAAGGAATGCATACATAGAATAGGAAGATATTTCCCATTTCAGTGGTCTTTTATTGCTAGTCAGATTAAACCATGTTAGTCTGCAATAATGTTATAATGCAATAAAGTCAGGTTTAAGCAAAAAATTAAGACAAAGTTTGCCTGTAAAAGGTCCAGTTACACATGCTGGCAGATTTTACTATGACCAATATGGTCATGTGTGTGCTAAAACTACTCTAAACAGCAGATTTTAACAAGTTTCTGAAAGTCTCTGAATCACTGGTAAGAAGTTTGATAGGGTTTGATAAGGTCCGTAATACTTAGAGGTTATTACATAGAGAAATGTTGATTGATGACAACATTTGATGGTCTAATGCAAATTGTTTGAAGACGGTCAACTATAATTGACCTTATTTAACTAATCTAACTTATTTAAATATCTAAAATCCATTAAATTCACCCAAATGCATAGTCGGTCCAAAACACTAACTCTTAATGTGAACCCAAAATCTAGATTCTAATCCTCAATGTAAACCTAGCCTTAAACCTAATCTTAACTTAGGCTACACAAATCAGGATAAATATCTACTTGTGATTATTTTCTGACCAGTATTGTGATCATTTCTATAAATTCATCTGGATAACATTTTTTTTTTACCAAGCAAACTAGTTTATCCATTTTTTAGACTTAAGGCTTGACTGTAGCTCTGTGTCAGACCACAATCACAATCACAATGTTCTCCATTTTAAACATTTTAATAAAACTTACTACTAATAATGTAGGATATGATTAAGAGTTTGTGATTTAAATATTCAATTTCCAATTTCAGTGTTGTGTTCAGGTTGTAGCGTTCAGTGTTCAGATTGTAGACAGTTTATAAATCAGTAATAAGGAGTTATAAACAAGTTATAACAGTTGTCATACACTGATGCAGGATTTGGCGAGATCTCAGATCTTGCTTGTTAATAAAATTTACTATTAATAATGTAGGATATGATTGAGTTTTAGCCATTTAAAAATTCAATTTGCAATTTAAAAAAAAAAAAAAAAAAAAAAAAACCGTTCGGCTCTCATCATAACCTTAATGCGGTTGATAATCATTTTGTTTTCATGAGATCTTCAGTCTGGCCCTTCCGAGTGTGAGATGACCTGTGATGAGAGAAAAATAACCTGCTTTAGGATATATATTCGGAAACAGTGGGGTCAAAATGAAGGAATAATGAAGGGAGCAGAAGCAAACAAATAATCCCATTGCTGAAAGATATTGAAAATGTCAATGTGTGTATATGGAGGGTTCCTGTGTTTTCCTCAAGGGTGTGTTTTGTGTGTTTGTGTGTGTGTGTGAAAGAGATTAGCACGAGGAACTGGGTCTGTACCCCGACCGACTCCACACCAGCATTGGCCCGGTTCTCAGTTCTCAGATAATAAACCAAAATCTGCAATTTTGCACATAACATTATTGAACCTCTCTGCTCTGCTGTGGTGGGGTGCGTGAATCTTTAAAATGTTCTTTGCATGGTTAAATGGTTCTTCTCTATGGTGGAGAAACTGCTGGTTCTTCAGAAAATGCAAGGAAAAACTGCTCTATAGAGTTAAAAAAGGTTCCACAAATTTGCAAATCAAAGAACCTTTGGTACCACTTTACAATAAGACTACCCTTTTTAAGGGTTTATAAATGATTTATAATCAGGTTGTTAATGAGGTTGTAGACAGTTCATAAATCATTAACAAGCAGTTATAAACAAGTTATAACAGTTGTCTTACATTGACGCAGGCTCACTATTTGGAAGACAACAGTTATAACCTGTTTATAACTTCTTAGTAATGATTTAACCTAATTAACAACCTGATTATAAATCATTTATAAACCCTTTAAAAGGGTAGTCTTATTGTAAAGTTGTACCAAACCTTCTATTCAACCCTATATAGAATGTATTTCTGCTGCTCTGAAAATGTATAATAGAGTCTGTTTTTGCCACGTCTAATTATCTAGGCACAATAAAAGGGTAGATTCCACCTGGATTCGACGCCTACATTCCATAAAGTAAGTTAATTACCTCAATTTAAGACTGAAATAGTTATTTTTTTGTATGTTTAGTGTAATTATGTGTGTGTGAGCAAATGGATTTCCTATCAGCAGACCTACAGCATGCCCATAATGGAGCATTTGACATTTCCAGACACTGTTCTGAGATATACGGTACTGTGCAAAAGTCACCTATGCAAATAGACTGAAGCCATTTATATCAGCAGTGGGTTTCTTTCTGCCAGTGAAAACACAAGCATTTCTGCTCTGTTCCTCCAGTCATTGTGTGGATTTATAAAATTCCATGAGCAACACGCCTAATTTAATCTGATGAAGTAAAAAGAGCCAAGCCAGGTATCTGATGGAGCTACAAGTAACACTGGTCTTCCATGAAGAAAAAAGTCTGGAAATGGTTAAGCGAACACTTTGCTGTACATAAAACCACTATTTACTGTAATAATGTTATATTTATTTATTGTAATATTAGCATTTTAACACTAACTTAACTCTACTGCCCAATAGTAAATAGTTTTTAATATCATTTTCTCAGGAGCCTAAGACTTTTGCACAGTTCTGTACATGTCTCAGATCCCACACAGGGATCAACAGGTTGCACATTTATCCATCAATTGGGCCTGTATTAATAACAGCCACATAAGTAAACTCCCTGATCTCTCTAACAGCGCTTTTCCATTGGTACAAGGAACCGTGCTGTACCATGAACAAATGTTTCTCCATTACAAATGAAGCGACTCAAACCCGAGCTGCTTGATGGCAGGGCCAAAAACGGGCTGCAGCTGAGCTGACTGTATCACTGCTTTATGATTGGTTGAAATGGAAAGAGGCCACTGTTTATTTACTGTCCACAAAAAAAAAAAACAATGGAGACACAAACTAACAGCTGAGAAGTCGATGATGTACAAGCACGACTGTCTGTTTGGGCTAAAGATAAATTTCAGTGGGAGTTTTCTATGACATTAACAAATGTATCTTTAACGCTGTGAGAAACGTGAAGGTGATCCAGGACATCACTAACAAGTTATCTGGGTTCGGTTTTCATCATACAGATAAAGAATGCTGAGAAAAAAATTAAAAACTCAAAGAAGACTATAAATAATAAAAGACCACAATAACAAAAGCAGCTCTGACAGAAAAACTTTCCACTGTGGAAAGTGGGAGAGAATTGAGTCTGAAACTCCGTTACTGGGCTGAGATACACTGGAACATCAAAGTGTGATACAAGTCCAGTACCATCACAGTACAGTTTAGGTTACGGCATGGTTCTGTATCCCTATGGAAAAGTGTCTAATGATGTGATATTTTATGCTGGCCTCCTGTTTGCTGTTCAGATGCCTGTCTGATGCCTTTGCTTAAGTTTAAGTGTGTGATTGTGCAGGACATCGCATGCATGGAGGAGGGGAGTGGTTTAAGTGAGCTTTAGCAGGTAAATTAAACTCTGTCTGGTGGCGTTTGTGTTTCAGGGTGGAGGGGGAGTTTCTCCTGTGCTTCTGGAGTAAAGGTTGTTTGGCTCCTGATCGATCGATAGTTAGCCGGGGGAGGAGAGAAGGTGACAGCACTGCTGAGATTTAATTATGAAAGTGTGAGCAATAAAGGACTTGCCACTGTGTTGAACTTCTAGCCGCAAGCTTGAGATCTTCTATTTGACAGCATTGTGTGTGTGTGCGCGTGTGTGTGTGTGTGTGTGTGTGTGTGTGTGTGTGTGTGTGTGTGTGTGAGTGAGTGAGTGAGTGTGTGTGTTTGGTTTATCACTGTACAGTATATCAAGAACCACAAATGGTTCTTGATTTGAGAGATGCCATAGAAGAAGTACTCTGGTTCAGAACTTTTCTTGGAATGGTACTTTAGAGAACCATTTCAGCAAACAAGATACTTTTTGAACATTTTGAAGGTTTGCATAATTTAAAGTGTTGTAATTAATCAATTTAATGTGGAGGCTCTTTAATTTATTTAAATTGATTTAAATAAAATTAATTTACTCCAAGTGGTTACACCCTTGACATTATATACATACACAAAGGGTGTAAATTAATTTAAAAACAAGAAATTAGAAACTAAATATTAATGGGTAAAGTGCCTCTGAGTCAAATAGAGTCTCCTCACAAATATACCAAACTAGGGGTAAACGTATTAGCGTTTAAAAGTACAAATCCGTGTTCCTTTTATTTGAGCACTGAGTGCCTGAGTAAAGGCTGCTAAGCGATGTTGTATCTAAGCAACGCTGCGTCGCTTTTCAGCCAGGAATATTTTTATATTGGAAATGAATGTGTGTTTATTAAGCTTTTGTACAAATATGAACATGACGAACGCTCTCGTGGTACGTCAGAGCTTTGCATCACCTTTTACTCAGAAACGAAGTTCTTCTGGAAGGACGTCATGGAAGAAGGTCAGCCCTAGGAAGAAGCGATGGACGGGCGGAAGGCAGATCCTCTGAATCAGAATCATTCAGAATATTAAATGCAAAAGATAAAAAGAGAGGGGATTTAAAGAAGCACTGGAGAACTGGGCAGAAATTTAAATCCTCGAGAGGACGGGGCTAGTCTTTAAATGTTGTCGGAAGGGGTTTTCAGGGCTCCTTCCTAAAGTATGTGGTTCTAAATAACAGGCAGCTGACTTTTCATTCTGTGAATGTAGCTACAGTCGCTTTTAAAAGCAAACGTGGATGTGCTCCTAATTGATGAGATTCAGGCCTAATTGAATGTTGGATCATTATTTCATGAAAGCAGCTGTTTGAGGACAGGGAACGAAAGAAACGACGCACGCGAGAACGATAGTCCTATCTGCGGCCCTGCAGGAATTAGCCTAGCATGCTTCAAGCAGGGCTGTTTTCAGCACAGCCGGCCTAATGAGCGGATTGAAATGCACGCTCATGCTCCGGATCTGTATTGGTAGCTAATTGAAAAGTAATCTCAGTCTTCTTCTCTCCGTATACTCATTCATCCGAGGGAAGGTCCATGCTGGCTTCCAGCCAAAGCCGGCAGTTATTCCGAAAAATGAAGAGCACCAGAAAATGAGATTTAAACCCTACGTACTGCCCCCCCCCCCCCCCCACACACACCCCCTCTTTTCTCTGTCTTTTCAGAATAGAGTGTTAATTATTATGATGGTCCTATCCTCAGGCCCCACGTCTCAGCAGGTAGCAGCTAATACATGTTCTGCAGCTTCACATCACTCTCTCTCTCTCTCTCTCTCTCCTCCCGGCGATGGAATTACAGTGCATTAAAGGCTAAATGTCCCAGAGTCACTTTAGGGTTGTAAAGCTGCCACCGGTGCCGTCTGCCCCCACATTTTCTCTCTCAATTCGCTCTGCCCCGCCACTAGCCACGGGCTTCTTCTCTTTCACCCACAGCGGAGGGCGCCGATCCCGAACCGCCCCGAACGATCCCGGTCACAGCAGAGCAGACTTTCGAGGGATGTTCCTGTCCCTACAGCCCTTCATTTCAAAAAGCACTGAAAAGAGGAGCGGGGGGAGGGGGAGGGCAGAAAAGTCTGAAGGCAGTGGGGGCCTGACCTGATTTACCGTTATTGCATTTTAATACAGGCGAGTCCCTGATCTCTTGCCGAGTCTTCTCTGGGAAAAGGGGGGGGGGAGGTTTTGCTGCTGCGTATTACCATTTCATCACTTATTCATGTTGGTCTCTAAACAGACAGAGGGTGGGAGGCCGGAGCCATCGGCAGCTACGACCTGAAAGAGATGCCTATTGATGTCTATGACATGTGCAAGGGCTCGGGATGTCGGGCGCTCTGCAGCGACAGTAAATTGATGATGATTTATTTCAAAGGTGGACTTAAACTGCGGTCAAGGGTGTATTTCAAACCGCACAGAGGGGCCCCTTCAAGCCGCACACTGGAACAGTCAAAGAGCATTATAGTCATATTTCAGGCCCGCGCCAACAGGCGTCTGGCACCAGCATGTGGGTCAGGATTCCTCTGGGCAACTTTGTAGGGTCTTGCCAACTCCACAATACATGCATTATAACTGGAAGGCAACCCAGCATTACATAATGAGAAAGTCTGAAACGAGGCTTGCAGTTAAGTAATTAGATTGCATTTCCACCAGTAAATCCAAAGTGTGATTGCGTGGTTGCTATAAAACCAGTGTTTGGAGACACAAACAAACATTGGTTTTATTGCCAAAAAATTCTGCTATGGAGGTATCAAACTGGCATCTCTTCTGACTCTCTTCATTCAGCGCCACGTTTTAACGCTCAACCTTGGAGGGGGCGTCAACTCGCTGTCTATGACTAAACCATTTATGATTAAGTATGGCTGAAAACAGGTGGCGCAAACCACTCTCGCCCGAAAACGGGTGGGGGGAAACAAGCATAGCTGCGTTCACGGGCTGATTATTTTTAATTAAACCTCAACAAACAGTGACACACGTCCTTTTTATAACTGACCTGAGCTTTAGTGTCTTGAAGTCTGTTTTGGTGTCTGCTGTCTCTTTAGCTCTGCAAGACTGATTTGTTGCTCTGCGTTTGTGTTTCTTTGCATTTAGTCACTTTTCCTTGATCAACCGATCAAAAATCTGAACACAAGTGCAATACACGGACATTCACAGACGTTCTGGCATTGGAACTATGCCAATATTTCAAAAACTGTAGGAGGAGAAGAGGTGCCAAATTCCAACTATAAAAAGTATAATAATAATAAAAATGAATCACACTTTGGCAATCACACTAGTTAGGAAGATGTTGGCTAATTGCAGCAATCAAAGTTTGAGGCTGTATAATGTGGGTTGGGGAGGGGGGGCATTAGCTATAATTGTGCAGACCCAAACTGTACAGCCAAAACTCCACCGTTACTGTCATTTATCATCATTTGCATGGCATTCATTCCACTCCGGAAACCGTGCTAACCTCATTTAGGAAGTCTTTTCAGTTTTTTACCTTACCACACGACTCTATGCACCTATAAATAAACTGCCCGACTGTGAGGTTCGCTCTTCGACTATACTTCGCCAGTGTGGATTAGCAGTGTGGTCAATAGTAGCCGCCGGTTGGATGAATTAGTTGGATCAGCCAAGAAAGTCACAATGTCAAGTAAATCAGGTTAGTGATGGAGGGAGTCCGTTTTTTTGGGACTGAAAGAGGATTTTTGTCTGTAATGGGTTCACTTTTTGGACCGCTAACCTGGCTTTTGCTGGAGCCCACAGGGTAAGTGATGGTAAGGGATAGTGCGATAAAAGACGTCTCCTGAAAATTATGATTTTTGATCAGTAATAAGCATGTACACTCTTCATAATCTGTTGTTTTTGAAGCCTTTCATTCAATTCACTCCACAAACAAAAATAACAGAAAACCCTCAGGCATCGTAACGTGATGAGGTGGGTCAGTGACAAGTAAATTAAAGCACCTAATTATCAAAATCTATTACAAAGCAAACCCAGATTCTCTTTACAAGTAATGAGAAAAACAGAGGCCTTCTTAGCCAGAGGTTGCGTGCAAGAAAAACATGTGCAAAATGAAGAATGTGACAAGAAATGTGAAGATCTCTTTCTCACCTGTGAAACACTTTGGCTTGTGTGAGATTGGAACCTAATTTTATATCAACTGTAAGACGTTCTTTATGACTAATGTTCCCTCTCAACAACTTGGGCATTAGTCATTAATATTTCTGAATTTCCTTCTGAAAAAAAAGTTTCTTTCTTAATTACATGTCTCCTTGTTATTGCTTGGCTACTTGCTTGTGGGAAATGATTAGTTACATGTGGGTTTTGTATTCATTTCTATGATAATTCATATGGTAATACCAACCCTAGTCAACATATCTAATTATTTATTTGAATGCATCTCTGTAGAAGCTCTGCTGCATCTACTTTATCACCCACTCATGCATTCAGGACTGAGGGATGGCTGTGTCATTAATTTTGGGCTCTCCCAACTACTTAATTATACTGGCTATACATTAGATAAGAGTAGATGACAAATGCGCAATTCCACACTAGAGCAATAGATCTGTTATGCAGAGATTGAGTCATTTTAGATTGCTTATACATCCGTATAAAGGACATGAAATGACCTAAAGACCAATAAGAATGCAAGAAAATGAAACATCACCCAACAAATTGAATAACTGTGTGCTAAAATAAAAAGATGGGATATTGTCATTGACTGATTTTTGAATCTTTCTGCCAAGTAAAGCACCACATCCCTGACTTCCACAACCCGAGCAGTCGATGAAAACCTCCAGCTGTCTTTGTAATGAGGGAAAACACAGACATTGCACTGAACCACATTGCCCTCTATTGGGTGTTTGAAGGAAGTATCTCATTTCTCTGATTGCTGGGTAACCTGTTGCACTGCAATTTCTGCCAATGCCTCATATTTAAAGAACAGCGAAATTCAAGTCATTAATATTGTATCCTGTATTATGAAGCGGTACTCGTTTCATCGATGCACTAATTGCACATACATTATGGAGGGCTGGCAAGAGACCTTCCAAAAAATTGAGATGCTGACTTATATTGAACTTGTCCTGACAGTCCTGCCAGCTTGGGGTGGAAGCTAAATCCCCTGCACCATCGGCAAATGCACATTGGACTGCTGATGAGGAACGGCTGGGGAATAAAAAAAAAAAAGAAGGAAAAGTATAGCAAGTAAAAGATTCTTTAGGAATTATTGAAGACTGGTGGTGGATTTTAAATAATGGATGAGATTCTCAGATGAGATAAGGCCAGAATCCCACAGTTACAAGGACAGCGGCGCAGCGAATACTAAGCAAGTTCTAGTCAGCTTTCATACAGTCTGAAATACTATTATGCTGAAGTGGAGGGTATGAGGGTGGGGTGGGGATTTTTTTTTTGTGATGCGTCTTTTCTGAGCTCTGACACAAACCACTCTGCTCCCTGCCTCGCTCCCTTATTCTCTCTCGTCCACGCCCTGTTTGCCGAATCGGTACAGGCAGGGTTTGTCAGTAAGCATGGCACTTTCGCCCCCTGGATCGCCTCGTGGTGCAGGAGTCGGCAGAAAGGAGAGAAACAAAGCTCTTCTGTGGAGAGCAAACACAAAACCTCAAGGTTACCGACATTAGGAAGTCTCATTCATGTGGAGAGGCTCAGAATTTCTGACAGCTCCACCGAGCCTCGCGCTCTCCCGGTCTCAGGCCTGTCTGCAGTCTTTTCATCACTACAGTCCGTCCGCACAATGACATCAGAGAGCAGCACCGGTGATGGCAGGGCTCTAGAAATGGCAATACGAATGTTGTGCCTGTAGATTCAGTCACACAAAATAAACTCCCAGGTGGCTCCATCCATCCAGAGCTGCACTGGACCACTGGTGTTGGGGGTGGCTTGTGCTTTAACCCTGGTTAACAAATGGTAAATTGGAACAAATGGAAGTTCCCATTGTTTGTGTTGAAGCTCGAGGTGTCAGATGTCATGCTGAGCTTTGTTTGGTGTTCCTGTGTCACGTAGAACCAAAGTTACTGTAATTTAAAAAACATATAATAATAAAAACCACAACTGGGGTTTTAAAAACGGTGTCACACGCAAATCAACATGAAGAACAAACAGGAACAAATTTCTTTTATTTTAGGTTTTGGAAATAAAAGATCTTTGAGCCTGAGAGAACTTTCAGGATAGTCTCCTCCCACAAGTGGGTGGGGAGAACCCGCAGAGGGAGGGGCTCCGGAGAGTGGCCGAGCAGCGGCGCGCCGAGAAAAAGAGCAGCAAACAGCGAGCGTGTAGGAGAGCAAACACCGGTTCTAGACTGTTTTACACCGATTATTTTTCCTGAAATCAGAGTTTACTGATACACTGAGTACTAAGGGTTAAAAGCTCTTCATTCTCATTTCTGCCAAGATCTTCATCTGGGTCCAGAAGCTTTCAGAAGGCCCTCCGAGCTCCGGGGAGGCTAATAGACCACGTTGGGCTGTTGAGGAAACTTGTCAGGGTGTCTAATGAAGACAAAGCCATAGGTTTGGGAAAGGAAGATGTGGGTGAAGGAAGGTTAATGTTATATTAATGGAGACCTCTACTGTCCTTGGCAAATCATGCAGGCCCAGTGATCCCCACCCGTTTCTTTAACAGTGCTGGAAGACCAAAGCATTGCAGGAGCAGTTATACATTCTTGCAGACACAGTTTTTCTATTTTGTATTCTGGGTCGCTTTGCTAAATTTGTTTTCACACTTTTCTCAGAGATCATTAAGTGCCTGGTCTTGTTCTTAGTCTTCCCACCTACACTTCCACAGACAGAACATTTTCATCACCAGCCCTTAATATCACATTTAACTGCTACAAGTGGGTGCAAACTTGGAGAACATGTGTAAGGTCACGGTTTAGCATTGCTAGAAGTATCTGGATCTACTACTAGCTCAACCACGGACAAACCCGTATGAGTTCCTCTTTTGATGTGCAGCTAATATGCAGTTGGTTCAATTGTAAATTCTATTCTATTATATATATATATATATATATATATATATATATATAT
>JBBPCZ010000115.1:41579285-41590614 GCA_037974445.1 Brycinus macrolepidotus | reverse complement strand
CACACACACACACACACACACACACACACACACACACACACACACACACACACACACACACACACACACAAAAACCCCTCAAATTTAGCTTACATATTTTATCTCTAACTCGTGTTGCTCCTTGTTTAAGCTATTTTACATTTAGACTTGTGTTTTAGAAATTTTCAGATTATTTCTAAATTTAAATTGTGCTTACTTGTATAATTATTCCTACTTTACTTGTACTTATTTTTTTATTTTTATTTGTGTTTTAGAAATTTCCAGATTTGTGTCTGATTTTAAATTATACTTATTTTTTTATAATGTTTGCACAGTCATGAAAGGAGCGGTTCAGGACACATTTCACTGCAATGTTGTACTTGTATAACTATGCATGTATAACTATGCATTGTTGTGGTTTAATTAAAAATAATCAGCCAGTGAATGAGACTATATGCGCTTTTCACACCCATTTTCGGGCAAAATCAGTTCGCTCCACCCATTTTCAGCCATCCTTAACCATAAATGGCTTGGTAAGACACAGCGAGTTAACACCCCCCTCTGTGGTTCAGGTGTAAAACGTGGCTCTGAATGAAGAGAGTCAGAAGAGGCGCCGGTTCGATACCCCACTGTGAGCAGTTTTCTTTAACACAAACCTTTTTTTTTTTTACCCATAAAACCAATGCTTAAGTGTCTCCAAACACTGGTTTTATAGAAACCATGCAATCACACTTAACTAGATGAGGAAATGCATCTAGTCACACATTAATGATTGAAAAAGGAGTACCTGAAGGAGGGTCTCCAGACTCATTTCCAGCCACAGTTTCACATTTACTGTCCTCAGCTGTTTGCTGTGAGGTCCCCAGGTCCTCCTCCAGGTTTTGAGCTGTGTGAGTTCTGGACTGTGGCTCAGTTTCTTCTCCTGGACGCGGTTCCTGACCATCACACAGTCAGGAAAGGGGAAGTCAGTTAGTTATTAACTTCTGAACCGACATCTCGAAGCAGTTCCAAAGTAACCTGCTGCTGCTCAGATGTGCAATTTCTAATTGTGTGCTAAATCATTATAATTAGGTGCAATATCTTTATTATTACTTGCAATATCACTACTTTTGTTACTATTACGTCCAATAACAGACTCAATATGGAGAACAACTCCAAACCACTATTTGTATTAATCAGTAAACTTCAGTACTGACCACAGCAATTTGTGTTTGTGGCATAGTGTATTTAGTACAGACTATTTTCTGGAGTTTTATTTTGACTTTATAATATATTCTATATCATTCTTGTCTTTGTGTCTCTTTGTGTCTGTGCAGTTCTAACATAAGCAAATAAGCAAAATGTTCAGAACTGTTTGAATACTGAGTTTAGGGCTGCACAATATATCGTCTGTTTATTCGTTATCACGATATCGTTCTCTGCGATACTGATATCACAGAAGGCTGTAATATGCAAATGAGCCTCTAATCAGTCAGAGTGTTTCTGACAGGGTGACCAATCACAGCTCCAGGTGAGTTACTGGGTGTTCTGATGAATCGAGGTCTTCATGTAATCCAACAAAAGTGTAATTATTGTAATCTTTAACTATTTAAGACCCTGACTGGCTGAGATGTTTTGGAAAGGCCCATGTGTTACATTTTCCTCCAATTTCACATTTGTGTGAGTTTATGAACCAAAAATAAAAATTCATATTTCATCCTAATTCATTCTTATATGACCATTTTCCAGCTTCTGTTTATCCCTTAGAATTAAACAGACTGTTTTTGTTACTGTGCCTTTATTTGTGCCCATATATGTAAATGATCTCTTTTCTGATTGGCTGCCCTGTACTGCAGCTTATTCAAAAAGGGCCAAAACACTCCTTATAACTTCAGTATGAATGGGTGGGGCTAAACTGCTGCAGGTTGAATAAGGAGATATATGTAAATGTGTTGGTTTTGTGACATCACAAAAACTCATTTGAAAACGGGCTGTTTTTGGAGCTTATTTTCCATATATGGACTGTATGGATGGTGGGAGTAAATGGACCATCTGAAACAATATTTACAGACTTTAAGCCTTTTTTAATTCCAGAAAAGTGATGATATGGGCTCTTTAATATTTTGAAAGGAATCACAATCGCAATATGTAGCAATAAAATCTCAATACTGATATTTTGAAAACGGGCTTATTTTCCATATATGGACTGTATGGATGGGGGAGTGAATGTACCATGTTAAAGCAAAGTGGCCCCTTATAGTCACGCATGAACCCACCACAGTACAGCACACAGTGTGAACAATGCGAAATTCTTTCTCTGCATTTAACCCATTCACCAAGTGAAGCAGGGGGCACCCGAGGAGCAGTGGGGGAACAGTGTATGGGGACGGTATCTTGCTCAAGGGTACCTCAGTGATACCACTAGCAGTCCTAAGATTCAAACCCACGACCTTCTGGTCGCAGGGGCAACTCCCTAACCACAAGACCACCAGCTAGAGTCTGTAAATATTAAACAATATTTACACTTTAAGCCTTTATAACTCCAGAAAAGTGATGATATGGGCCCTTTAAAACATTTCAATAATATGGCATCGCAATCGCAATATGTAGCAGTAAAATCACAATACTGATATTGTGTCCGTATTGTGCAGCCCTAGCACTTATAAGACCCAAAATATGTTCAGAATTGCAAATATACACTTCCAGACCTTTTTTTATTATTATTATCTGATTATTGGTATGCAAGGAGGAAAAGAAAATCACATCCGACCACTAGAAGAGTCTAAAAATACCCATAAATCAGCTTTACCTGCTCTCACCTGTCCCAGCCTCACCTGAGAGCGTGCAGTGTTCTCGCGCCCCGTGCAGCTCGCGAGCGCCCCCTGCGGCCTCGTGGGCTCGTGTTCCTCCCGTGAGCTCTTCAGAACAGATTTTTTGTTCAAAAACACGGCAGCCGCGAGGAGGGCGAGCAGTGTGACCAGGGCCGCGGGGAGCACGACCCACGCGCGCGTGGCTGCGTCCACGTCCACGTCCATGAGGTTTCGTGCAAACTTTGGAGCACGCTTAGGTCGATCTCTTGTTCTTAAACGCCTCTGGAGCTCATTCAGCCGTGTTTAGGAGCAGTCAAGGTGCAGGAACCTTAAGAAGCTCCTGCAGGACCTAAAAGGTGGAGAAAAGGTGCAGAAACTGCTCTCTGCACGTTCCAGGGCTTTAAATCCTTCTGAGCGCTCGAGCACCGCACGCGGCGCAGGCTTTACGCAGAGTGTGGAGCGACGCTACACTGTGTGTTCCTGCGTTTCTCGAACGCAACAGTGCAGCACGGTCAATCCGGTTCACGCATTGTTTGTCCTGCAAGACTATGAGGTGTGTAGACAACATTTCTAACGAAATCGAGTTTAGAAAAGCTTTACATTGGGGCTGCGCAAAGAATGAAACGTCTGTGCTTTGATTTCCCCAGATCTGACAGCCATGTGCCAGGTAGTTCTGTCTGTATATTTAGTGAGGGTATGATCTACAGAACAGCAGAAATCAGGTCCCGTGGCCCCTTATAGTCATGTCACAGCACACAGTGTGAAATTCTTTTTCTGCCTTTAACCCAGTTAACCCATTCACCAAGTGAAGCAGCAGGAGCAGTGTGTGCGAGCAGTTTGTGGGGACAGTATCTTGCTCAAGGGTACCTCAGTAATGCCATTAGCAGTCCTGGGATTCGAACCTACAACCTTCTGATTGCAGAGCAGCTCCCTAAACATCAGGACACCAGCTGCCTACTGGGGAGTGGTGTGTCAGGACGATACTTTGCTCAAGGGAACCTCAGTGGTGCCACTAGCAGTCATAGGATTTGAACCCACGACCTTCCAATCGCAGGGGCGACTTACTAAGCCACCAGCTGTCTAGTGGGAAGCAGTTCGTGTGCGTTTGGGGAGCAGTGTATGTGGGGGAGCATGTGTGGGGAGCAGTGTGTGTTGGGGAGCAGGGTGTGGGGGAGCAGTGTGTGTGTAGGGGAGCAGTGTGTGGAGGAGCAGTGTGTGGCGGAACAATGTGTGGGGGAGCAGTAGTGTGTGGGGAGCAGTATGTAGGGGAGCAGTGTGTGTTGGAGTAGTGTGAGGGGGAGCAGTATGTATGGGAGCAGTGTGTGTTGGAGTAGTGTGAGGGGGAGCAGTATGTATGGGAGCAGTAGTGTGTGGGGAGCAGTGTAACCACTAGCAGTCTAACCACTAGACCACCAGCTATCTGCAAAACTAAAAGATCTGTAGACATTTCTCACAAAATCTGATGGTATTAATAAAGAGTTTAGGAAAGCTTTACATTAGGGCTGCGCAAAAAATGAACCGTGTGTGTTTTGATTTTCCTCAGATCTGATAACCATGTGCTAGGTAGCTCTGTCCATATATTCAGTGAGGGGTATGATCTCCATCTGCAGAAATCAGGTAGATAGGAAGTGGGGCTGCACAAAATTTCATCTGTTAATCGTTATTGCGATATCGTTCTATACGATACTGATATCACAGAAGGCTGCAATATGCAAATGAGCCTCCAACCAATCACAGTGTTTCTGACAGGGTGACCAATCACAGCTCCAGGTGAGTTACTGGGTGTTCTGATGAATCGAGGTCTTCATGTAATCCAACACAAGTCTCATTTTTAACCGTTAAAGGTGTTGGAGAATCAGTGCATGAATGGGCGGAGCTAAACTGCTGTAGCTAGAATAAGGAGATATATTTAAATGTGGTTTTGTGACATCACAAAGACTGATTTTAAAAGGGAGTTGTTTTTGTAGCTTTTTTTCCATATGTGGTCTGTATGGATGTGCAGAGTGAATGTACTATTTGAAGCAATATTTACAGACTTTAAAGTGCTGATATGGAACCTTTAATACATCGCAAGTCCAATATGTAGCACTAAAATCGCAATGTGTTTTGCCCCTATCATGCAGTTTTAATAGGAAAAGTCAACTAGGGCTAAGTTCAAATAAGACTGGCCATGGCCGTGAGGATTTGATTGCATTCCACCTCAAAGAGCAGATTAGTTCTGGATCGGATGCCACTCCAGATTGCCGCAAAGGTAATGGTGGTTCTCTGTCACTCCAGATTTACTTTTATTATTTGACTGTTATGGATTGTAGACAAAAAACACATTTTTCCACTTAACGTCTAGTGGTATTGTTCTATGCAGGTTATTTTGTTTTTCTTTGTCCAAATTTTAAGAGAGCTCTGCCTGTTACTTCTGTTAAGGTTCACACGGTTCTCTCACTCCTACAGGTCCAATTGTGTTCAGTTATAGTCCTAAAGGAGAGGGAAGTTTATAAAAGATTATAAAATTGCATATTACCCTCAGTATTATCCAACACAAAAATGTTATTTCTAAAGTTTTATATACAGCTAAAACAGTCTGGAGTCAAACTGACCCCAAAGTACACAAATGCATCCAATAGGCCTATGTGTAAACACTGAAAACATGTTTTGTGTTTACAGTTCGTCCTCACTGAATTAGAAAGTCATTTAATTTAAATCCAAAAATGTCAGTTTTATAACATTTAATGTTAAATATCTTACCCCATGCAGGAGACTTTGACAGCCCTGAGCAGCTCCTTCAGTGACAGGCTGCTGCACCCACGGTGAGGGAAGGAGAGGTTCCAAAAGACTTTACAACCAACACCTTAAAGTTGATTACACATACACAAACACATCTGAACACCATGGACCGATTTCTCTTGTGTGCAATATTTCTGATACATGTGCAGTTTTGGGGATGAAATTTGCCTTGGTGCATTATTACTGTTTTTGTCAATGCCTGCTGCTACCAAATGTACACTCCAATTAGTACCTGTATATATATCCACTCTGTACTTATATACATAAACTCAGTTTTTATTTTTTTTCAATACATGTTATGTACATACGTACATATATTTATCTAAGTTTACATATACATTTATATTTTTCAATACACTCATCCATATTTATATTTCTAGATTGTATAGTGTACTTTTTATACTGTACTGTTGGTATAGTTTTTATTGTTAATGTTTGCTGCTCTTATCTTGTTGTCCACTTTCTCCCATGACAATGCAAATTTCCCACTTATGGGACTAATAAAGGATTATCTTATCTTATATTTTTGTATTATTTGTAGTGTACTTATACTGTACTGTTGTTGTATAGTTTTCATTCTATTGTTTTTGCTGCTCTTACCTTTGTTCTGTCCACTTTCTGCCATAGCAATGCAAATTTCCCACCTGTGGGACTAATAACATCTTAGGTACGGTCAGATTGACCCCAAACATAATGAGGGTTGAATATCACACCTTGTAAGAGATCAGTTCCAAACATTTTCCCTACAGTTCCTTAACTTCAGTGCCCTCAGATTTATGACTCCAGTCCATTACCTCCATGTTTTTTTGGGTTTTTTTTTTTTTTTTTAACTCAAAAGGTTTGGACTTTGAAATTACACTTTTCCCATTTTAAATATGTTCATGTATCACTTTTCTAGAGCATCTCACTTTACTCAAAATATATTCAGGAAAATATTCCAGACTACGTTTGAGAAAGAATGAAATTGGCACAAATTAACCATCTTTCATTATTCAGTAAAGAATTACAGCGACACCAGATCCTTAACAAAAAAAGGTTTATTAGCATTCACATGGAACTTACAATTATGTATTTCTTCCAGAGACAAATGCTGCTATTGAAAGTGTGAAATGGTGCGCTCGCTCCTAAAGTTTGAATGGACTTGTCTAACAAGATGTTTTCACAGAAGGACCTGCACAGGATCATTTTTTACCAGAAAAAGAAAAAAGACGATCTGCTGCAGCTTAAAAACCATCAAATCAAGCCGTTACACAGGAGCAATCGGGTGAAAACTGGAAACAGCCAAGCACTCTGCACAGCAACACGCCACCTTAACAGCTAACCAGCAATACTCAACTGCTGCGCAACTGCGCCTAGTGCACAAAAGATACACAAGAGAGAATATTAGAAATCACAATTCTGCCAACTCAGCAAGTACCACATAAAAAAAAGAAAGAAATTTGCTTAGCAACTACAAACATGTGACTTTACATGACAAGTATTATTAGTTTGTGTCCAAAATAATTATGATTGGTTTGCATATGTTAGAGTTCACTATCGGGCCAAAATTAACACAGTAAAGTCTTCAGAGATGGAAAACAAATCATTTACTCTATCCAAGACTCGAACCCACAAGGTGTTAAAGGGGAAAAAAAAAAAAAAAAGCATTAGGAGTTGTGATTAAAATGAACTTACTTTATTTTCTGGGAGATTCAATTACATTGAAGTACTAAACAAATGCAAAAAGCTAGCAATAATGAAGATGAACGTTTTCACCTAAGAATCCCATTTATGCGTAAATATTCAATATGATCACATACTTCAAAAATGTTATGATACAGAAAATTCTGGACAGCTGAAAACAACAAAAAAAATAAGCATTTAAAAGATGTAGACCAAGTTACAATAACCTTTCGGTCTGATCGGGTGAATTTAGAAATCCTCAGACGGACTTTTCCATTCGAAGCGACGCTCCGGCTGTAGTCTCAATCATCTGAGATAATCTAGGAAAGAAAAGAGTTAGTGAGCTTAACAGAACCTGTATGAGGATTCATCAGTTATACAAGCAAACTGGCTTGTACATCTCCGTAAAAGTGGCAGTTGCTGGTTAAGCAATGCTCACTTTTGGTGACCTTCAGTAGAAGAAGAAAAAAAAAAGAAGAAAATAAAAATCCACACTTGTTTATAGAGCAACGAGCCTCAGGCAAGTTGCGTAAGTTAAATTGGTGTCAGGGAACCTCAAGTAAAGAAACTGACAAACCTGGGGGAGGGTGTGTGTTTCCAAAAGCACCTTTAAGGTGTCAGCAGACCAAGAGACAGAAGCTCTGCTTCAGCAGATCACTGATACTTTCAGTTAAAATAAAAGGGACGAAGACTTTACTTACTGACTCCTTAAACGAGCTTTTGGAAACCACCCTCCCTTCATTCTGCTTTCGTCTATGCGACGATAGACATGGGCGTATGAGAAGGATGATGAAAAAGGCCTCAAGTCCATTGTCCTTCGAACGTACCTCAACACCACCTCAACACTCAATGAGACCGACCTGCTCCATAGCAACCGCCACCAGCAGCAGGCAGCCAATGGTCGGATCACACACTAACTGCTCTCAAACTGCCCCCAAACTCCTCTTTTGCAAACAGGAATCAGCAGCTTGGAGGAAAGAATTCCACATTTAGATAAAAAGATTTACCACCCATAAACCATTGTTTTTCAAACAAAGACATACTTACTGTTTTACCTCGGGCTGCTCCAAACCAGTTTCAGAACGTGCATTAACAGACATCCTAGATCGTGTGTTCCTTTAAAGTATCACTAACGTGTTCACTGCTCCCCAAATAATGTCGGTGATAATGGATCAATGAATAAATTAAAATAGTGACCCAATAGCATCTTATCTGTTATACAGGTGTAAAAACACCAGATCTGTGTGTGTGTATGGGAGATATCCCATCACGTTGCACACCATGTGTTAGACTGTTCTGTAACTATATGGTAAGTGGTGTCCAAATTGACGCATTTAATGTGGAAACAAATTCCTGATTATGGGGAAAAGGGGGTCATCACTTTTACCCATTTGTCTCTGCTTACCTAGACTTGGGTTCACGACTCCTGCACGTTTCCGTTGCCCTCGGGAGATTTGGCTCTGCTCCTGGATCTGGACCTCGACTTGGAGCCCCTGTTTGATCGAGGACTGCGACTCCTGGAGCGAGATTTTGATTTGGACCTCGAGCGGGACCTGGAGGGAGATTTGGACTTGCTTCTGCGTGGTGTGCGGCTCTTGGAGCGAGAGCGGGACCGGGAGTAGGACCTGGATCTGGACCTTGACCTGCTGTAGCGAGATCTGCTTCGGGAGCGGGAGCGGCTCCTGCTTCTGGAGCGGCTGTGCCTCCTGCGCCGGGGGCTGCGGCTGCAACACACAAGAAAAAGATTAAAACTGGGGTGCCCGCAATGAAACCCCCAAAATACACAAGCCCAGGCAGCTTGTTCCAAAACCAGAGCTCAGACCACATGTGTACAGTCTTCACATTTGCAACAAATAAGTTAGCTACTCAATAACTCTTAAGGTTGCACAATACATCTATTAACCTTGAACACATACATATGTAAATAATCTCTGATTGGCTGGTCTGTACTCCAGCTAATTCAAACAGGATTTGGTTTTGTGACATCACAAAAACTGACTGGAAAACGGGCTGTTTTTGTAGCAGTTTCCATATGGACTGGGGGAGTAAACACCATCCTAAACAATATTTAGAGATCTTAAGCTTTGTAAACTCCGGAAAAGTGATGACATGGACTCTGTCTTTACAGCCACCACAATCCCAAAATGTAGTAGTAAAATCAAAATACTGATATTTACTCCATATCGCGCAACTCTATAAATTACCAACTCCATGAACGACTACTTAAATAACTCTAATGCTGTGATAGACATAATACCATTTAATCTGAAAAACTATATCTACATTTAGCAAACAAACCAACGTGGTTTGCCGCCATTACCAATAAGCTAATGCTACTGCTAACGAGCTAGTGCTAACTAGCCAACCTAACGGTTAAAAAAAAAACACGAAATTTTCAGTTAAAACAAATCTTTAAATAGCAAATAATTCAATTAAATTTCAAATAAGTTGCCTAAAGCATGGATTAAGGGGCTAAATACGCTTTAAAAACGTAAAAAGATAATACGTAAATCTAACGCTTAGCACGATGAAGTTAGCTTAGTAAGGCTCTGAGGGGGAGCTAAAACAAGCAGGCCTCGAAAAACCTGAGGAGACATTCAGAAACTGGAGCTTTTAGTTTAACTAGTAATAAATAAAGTGGAGAGCTGTCCTGTTAGTTTAAGTTAGTTTTAGTTCGTTAGTTTAAGTTCACAGATTAGAAATAAAGTGGAGGTTTGTCTTAAACTGTTAGTTACCAAGCAACTGAGGACACTCCAATGCGTACCTGTATGCATCGAGCGTTCATACATATACATATATCCACTTTGTACATATATACATATACCCAATGTGTACATCCACATATATACTTAGGTTTTTATATAAAACATATTTGTATTATTTGTTCAGCGTACTTATACTGTTGTGTTGTATAGCTTTTATTCTATAGGATAGGCTGCTTCTACTTCTCTTGTTCCACTTTGCCGCTGTAACAATGCAAATTTCCCACATGTGGGACTAAAAGGGTTATCATATCTTAAAGCTGAACTGATTATAAATACAAGTTGGGGGCTGTTTAGAGTTGTTCGTTTGGGTTTAACTGCATTTAAATAAAGTGGAGGGTTAATTAGAGCTGTTAGTTTAGGTTTAACTGATTAAACTGGAGGTTAGCTGCGTTGCAGTCAGGGCCGTACCCCCAGTACCGGTGATACTCGGTAGTTTGAGCTGTTAAGACTGTGTTTAACTGATTGAACGGGAGACTAGTTTAGTAGTACCCGCGGCTCCCCCGGCCGTACCCCCAGTACCGGAGATACTCAATAGTTTGAGCTGTTAGTTTAGGTTCATCTACTTGTTTTGTAAACTGAAGTATTTTTTAGCAGCGTGGTCCATGGTCAGGCCCGTACCTGCGGCTCCTCCGGCCGTACCCTCCGTACCTCCTGGGCGGGCCTCCTCGGCGGCCGTAGTGGGAGTCTGGCGGCCGGCCGTACCGCGCCATCTGCACCCGCAGCTCCCGGCCGTCCAGCAGCGCCCCATCCATCGCGTCCATGGCGTCCTCGGCGTCGCGCTTGTCGTGGAAGCGGACGAAGGCGAAGCCGCGGCTCTCCTTGGTGTAGCGGTCCCGCGGGATGTACACGTCGCCCACGCGGCCGTACTTCTCGAACACGCGCCGCAGCGTCTCGGGGGAGGTCCGGTAGGTCAGGTTATCCACCTTCAGGGAGGTCATCCCCTCCACATCGGGCGGGGGCCGGCCGTAGCTCATCCTCAACCGGCCTGCGGGGGGAAAACACAGAAACAACACAAAAAAAAAACCGGGAGAGAGAAATAAAGAAGAACCAAGAGAGACTAAACCACCCTGGCTCCTGACACACACTGCAGCCTGAAATGGCGGCTAACATGCATCCGGGGCGGGGCCAACCGGGGAGGGGGCGGGGCCAACAGACCATCTCCCGCCACTGGAGGAGGAGGAGCGTTTGCACTGCTTGCTGGGTAACGTAGTTTAACCTGTTAGTCTATCTAGACATATAGATTATAAACAAACAAACAAAAACAAAGTTCTCTCTCTCTCTCTCTCTATACACACACACACATATATATATATATATATATATATAGAGAGAGAGAGAGAGAGATTTTGTCTT